>PVHX01002262.1:90419-173919 GCA_004024805.1 Geosciurus inauris
GGGGGGGGGGGGGGGGGGGGGGGGGGGGGGGGGGGGATTCCCAGTGTCCCCACCTGTCTGGTGTCCTTTCCTAAACTATTCCTGTCCCCAAAGACTGCATGGCTTCTGTTACCTGTTGCTACTCAGCCTTCCCTATGGCCACTGGCTCACCGTCCTCCTGGGTTACAGGACCCAGGCTGTGCCTGTAACTTAAGCTCCCACCTGTGCAGGAATTGCTGTGGGCTTCTCCTTTCCTGATCTCATGCTCCCCTTTTGCCCCTGGAGGGCATTCCCACACTCTCCATTCACAGAAGAGCCTTTCATACCAAGATGGTGGTTTGCCCAGGTTTCAGGGCTGGCCTTGACACCCAGATCTCCTGAATTTTCTTATGTCATCCATTTTCTTCTAGCTTCCTGCCCAGCCCTGAATGCAGTTGAAAGAGTTTTGGATGGTCAGAAGATTTTTTGAGAAACAGAGAAACGGTCTGGGATCTGAGATTTAGAGTAATATCCTAGGGGTCCATGCGTATAGCCCTTGGCTGTGCTGAGAGCAAAGCTGGGGACATAGTTATTAGCAGCAAGAAGCCTAGAGTCTGGGCATCCATGTTCTTGAGGATCCTCTCCTGCCAACCAGGTACCCAGTTCTGCTACACTCAGGTTCTGGGGATGAAGCAGGAAGCTGGTGAGGAGAGAACAGAGCATCCTTGGAGCAGGGAGATCCACCCTGGCCCTGTGGGGTTAAGGGAGAAGGGGGAAGATGGTAGCTGATAAGAATGGCTTCCTATCCCCTCTCCCATCCCGTTTCTTCCCAGAGTTCCCCCAGAAGAGGGAGCAAAGCAAGAGCCACTGGGCAGAACCTTGGCCCATCTAGAGAGACCTTTCACTCCCAGTTGAATCCAGAGGCAGCCCCAAGATCATGGAAATGCCTCACGACCACTGCATTGGTTTGGGGCTTTTCCCCTTATGCATACATTTCTTTCCTGAGAACTTGAGTTGTGTTGAGGCCAGAGAGAGGGAGCCAACCTTCCCAGAACCTGAGGCAGTGGGAATCAGGTACTGAAAGTGAAGTGGAGGGTGACAAGTGAGGAAGGCGGTGGTGCCCTTCTGGGGCTGGCAGGGGCTGGGCATGGAGCAATGGACCAGGGGAAACAAAGCCAGGACATTCATTTCTTCTGGATTTTCCTGACCAGGTCTGTGTCCAAACACTCTGACCTGTGGCTCCCAGGGGTGCAAAGCATGAGGGAAGAGACATTTGGAAATCAGGGTCTGAACTGTCCAGGGCAGTTCAGAGAAAGGATAGGGTAGGCAAGAGAGGAAGGAAATTGCCCTGGAGGAGACCACTTTCATCATTTAGTATCCCCCAAGAGCAGGTGCTGCTCTGGGGTCCAGAACCCGAAAAGCTGACAGCAGGACCTCACCCCAAGCCCTTTTCCTGCCAAACCTCAGGTTCCACCCACCTCCTTATCCTCTTCCTGAAGTTGCTGTATTCAGCTGCCTGCCCCGTTTTGTGTGCATACAGAGCCCTGTGTCCATATGAAGGCAGAGTGGGGTCCAACAAAGCAGTTCATCCATGTCCTAACCTTCACCTTTGCTTTGTTCACATTGAACTCCCATTAAGTTTGGGGCTCCCAGTAATGCAATCTGTGGATGACCCTCACCACAGGATCTCAGTTGACATGAATGACCAGCAGGCTTGTCCTTGCCCTGTAGCTGACACAACACTATTTTAGGTATGTCTCAGGGTCACAGCCCACTCCAAGACACCAAAGGAGAGTCTCCCTGCTTTCCCAGATGCATTGGCAAAAGAAACTAGGCAGCTCCTCCTAGAGTGTACTCCTTCAAAACTTCCCCAAAGCAAATGGTCTGTGCCCTATTCCAAGATAAACCGTCCTCTGATTTAAGAGGAACAACAAGAAAGTAAGTCTTGGGAGCTTAATAACTGCCTTGTCCTTTGACCAGCATAGTATCAAACTTAACTATTACAACAACCCAGGGAGCTAGGCATCATCACTACTGGATGACATGACCAAGGCTAAGGGAATTTCAGCAACCCGAGGTCATGTGACTAGTGGATAGCTTAGCCAGGATTTGCACGCGGGTCTGCCTGCCTGCGCCCACTGAGCCCAACCTTCCACAGCTTCCCTCCTCTGCCTCAGGCCAGCCTTGTCCCTACTCTGTGTACCTTTCATTATAATGTAGCAAAGCCTCTGCTGCTTATAATCGTATTCAGCAAGCACAGGTGGAACAGAGAAAGAGGACAGGATGGGATGCAGAAACCAGCAGAACATGGTGGCATGATCTTTGGCACTGAGCAAGGAAAGCAGACCAGAGAGAAGCCCTCTGGGCTGCACTCAGAAGGTGTGGGTGCAGTGCCCTTGTGGGGGGTGGCCATCTCCTGCAGGGCAAGCAGAAAATGTTTCATGCACATAGACAGGTAATTTGCATCTTGAGGGCTAAATAAGATCCCAGCAGGCACTGGTAGAAGAAGGGAACTCAGAGCATTGGCATGAGGGATCAGGGACAGGTGAGTACAATGGCAGGACAAGCCACAGGGGCAGAGAAATATGGGTCTCAGAAGGGCTGGAGCCCTGACTGGAGGACCCGAACAAGTCAGAGATGTATGTTCCTGAACAGAAATGACCAGAGCTGCTGTCCTGTATTCAGGGAGCCCTGGCCTATTGGCTGCCCTTCTCCCTGACACAGCGTGAAGATCTGCTTCCTCCCTCTCCATCCTCTCCCCTCCTCATTCCCCAGCTGGAGCATCAGAGGGAACCACGGTCTCCCCAGTCTCTTCATTGGCTCAGTGCTGCTTGGATGCCAGAGGTCTTTCCAGCCCTCAGGAGTTTTCTGCTGATGACGGCAAGCCTGCCTGCTCGCATAGACTTCTCTGAACTTAACTGGCTGAACTGCCCTGTTCTTTCAGGTTTCCCTGTCTCACAACCAAGAGGGTTCCACCAACAGATTCCTGCTCCCAGCACAAGCAGCTACCCAGGGAGAATGACCTGGGCTATTTTCATTACTGTGTACAGGCAGGCGAGGTGATGCCATCTCCCAGGCCCAGGGATGTCCTGGAAAGGCTGGAGAGGTTCAAACAGGCTTTATAATGGGAAAGGAGACTCTTGTCTGGGTAGAGGGTAAGGAACAAGGGGGTGGACAGAAGAATGTCAAGGAAGAAGGACAGGAGCAGAAAGATGAGAGACAGGGGAACCATGAGGCCGATGTGTGTGCGACTGTGCATCCTCACAATAAATCAGTTACAAATGTGGAGACTGAAGCCCAGAAAGTCTAGGAAACACCCCCAGGTAGGAAGGGACAGAATCAAGACCCCAACCTAGATCTAGCTGGCCAGTTCCAAGTCCTCTGCCTGTCTCCCACTGCAGGACCCAACTTCCCCACCCCACACAGAACTGAAGGGGCTTGGGAAGGCAGGGAGCCTCCTGACTGCATCCACCCTCTACTTGGAAAGTGACAGAATCTCCCCTCTGTCCCTCACAGAGAGTCCAAGCTAGTGAGTCGGGATAGTCGGTTTCCAGGCACAGTTCTGTCCACATGGCCATGGGACCCCACTGGTCTTTCCTCAAACTCTTCCCAATAGGATAAGCCAGGCACTATCCTTCCCTGTGGCGCTGTCCTTGCCATTCCTATCGATGGAGCTGCACCCAACTGGTGTGAATATGTAGCTTTGACCCTTTCCTCTGGCACTCATAGAATCCTGAACTTGAAGCTCTTTCAGACTTCAGGGTGCAAGAAGATGCAAACAGCCCAGGGCATCCACCTCTCTTCTCCTCCTGCTCTGATTGTTCAGGGAAGGACAGAACTTCCAGGAGCATTTTTAACTACCTGTTTTGCCTAAGGCTTAGTGTCTAGGAGAAACAAAGGATCTCAAGGGTGGTCAGCAAAGAGTGAGAGGAGGGGACGATCTGCTGCTTAGCCCATTTCCCCAGGCCTCAGGAGCCCCTACTTGGCCACCCAGGAGAAGAAAAACTTCCCCAGCCTTCAGGGCTGCTGACCAGTGACTGTCTCCCTGGTTGTGCTGAAGAAGGGCACAGAGAGAAAACATGGGATGCCCCCTGGTGGTTGTTCTCAGCCTTGTTTGTTCTTCAGAATCACTTGAGAATTGTTCATGATGCTTACAGTAGGATCCTACCCTGGAGATTCTGGTTAAATTGGCTGAGAGTGGGATCAGGTACTGGTATATTTTAAAAGCCCCTCACGTGAAGACCACCATGCAGATTGAACTTCTAGCCTCTGCTTAAGGGTACAACCCAGCTCCATGCTGCTCCTTGGGCTTAACAGATTGGACACAGTCTATGAACCAGAGAAGAGAGGATGAGATGCTGCTAGCACTGCTGAAATGGACTCATGCACTCAGTAGGGCTGTACCTGAGGCAGCAGGTTTCCTCTTTTCTGCCCTCTCAACCCATGCTAATACTAGGCTGCTGACTGGGGATCCCATGCCCAGCCAAAATGAGTGGCACACAGAGGTGGTCCTGCCAATTGGCTTAGCAGTTGGAGCTGGCTATAAGTGTGGCAGAAGTAACCCTTTCTTTGAGAGTTGCAAAACACCCTCGAGCTGATGGGGTTGCCTTCACTGCGCAGTGTGGAAAGGCAGAGAACAGCAGTATAGGACCCGTCCTGTCCCACTCCCTCCTACTAGCTGCCTGCACTCCTGGAAGCCCACCAGCTACTAAGCCAGGGCCCCCATCACGCAAAATTAGTGTGAGAAGCTCTAACCTGCACCAACCTGCTTCCAACCAACAGGCCAGGGCAGGACAGCTGATGGGTGGACAGGGTACGGTCACAGGAGAACTGGCTCTCAGAGTGGCTGCTAAGGAGGAAAGTCCCTGCTCAGCCAACTCCCATCAAGCCCGGACAGTCCCCCCTCAGCTGCCTCCGCCTCCTCCCTCAGCATGAACTCACACATGTATTACACACACACAGCACATCAGACAAATCACACACACACATCCTCCAACTCTCCTCAGCTGCCCCCACCTTCCTTCCATGTGAGCTCACACACATGTCATATATACATGGCACACACACACATGCATGCACACCCCCCCACACCACATGCTAATGCCACTGGCCCCTATGTATGCCCTGGTCCCACAGCTCAGTGCATCTCTAACAGAGAAGCCGGGTGCACGCCTATAATCCCAGAACTTTGGGAGGCTGAGACAGGAGAATCACGAGTTCAAAGCCAGCCTCAGCAATGACAAGGCACTAAGCAACTCAGTGAGACCCTAAATAAAACACAAAATAGGGCTGGGGATGTGGCTCAGTGGTCGAGTACCCCTGAGTTCAATCCTTGATACCAAAAAAAAAAAAAAAAAAAAGGCATCTCTAACAGAAAGACTGAGATTCACAGTTTTATTGTTTGCAGGGTTTGAAACCTGGCTGTGTAACTAGACACAAAGAAGGATTGGGCCAGGGAATTAGTGTCCCACATAGGACCATTCATCTACAGCTGGGACACCTTTCCTTCACCTCCAAGAAACCATGTAGGAGACAGGCAAGAGGACCTGGGCCTCCAGGAAGGTGTGGTCACCTTACATGGTGAGCAGGCATTTCCTCTGAACTCTGAGTCCCTGCTTCCTGTGAAGCAAGTGAATCTGGCTGTCCAGCCTGAGGTGGGGGACGAGGACACAAGATGGGAGCTAACAGGCACCACTCTCCTCACTCCTAGGCTCCCTTTGTCTTCAGAGGGGTTTCCTAGGATGCAAGGGCCCCATGAACACAGCAGGAGGAGGCAGGCATCCTGTGGCTGGAAAGGTTGCTTACCTGGGGAGCATGAGTCCATATAAAGGAGGAGGAAGAGGCCAGGGATCTGCTGGAGATGACTTGGAGGAGGTCCTAGAAGCAGCTGTCCAAGCCAGGGCTGCAGCCTTAGTGGTACCTCTCTCCTTCCTTCTTTCCCCCAGATGCCAGTTTCCCATTTCCTCTCAAGGTCAAACAGGCAGGTGGAGAGAGATCCTTCTGAAAGTCAAGTTTCACTTCCACCAACCCCTCCCCTTCCAGGAGAGGGCACCCCAGTTTGTCTAAACTTCTGTCTGGGCTCCCAGCTCAGCACCTTCCAAAATAGTCAGTGAAGGCTCTTTGCCCTCTAGGAAAGCCATGGTGCCCTGGTTTTGGCTCTGGAGGGCCAACTGTAGGGGTTTGCAGTCCACTCCATCTTGGACATCCAGCTGGGTACCAGCCTTGACCAGCACTTTGAGGATGGCTGTGTTGCCTTGGAGAGCAGCCAGGTGGGCAAGTGTCCAGACCACCTTGTTGCAGGCCCAGACATCTGCATGGTGCTCCAGGAGGTTGATGACGCCCAGGAAGGCACCCCTCTGGACTGCCAGGTGAAGGTGTGTCCAGCCTGACTGCTAAGCAGCATTGGGGTCAGCCCTGCACTGCAGCGGTGCTGACACCACCACCTCCTCCCCAGAGCAGGCAGCCAGGTGCAGGGGTGTCCAGTTCATACCTCCAAGAGCACCCAAGTCTGTATGGTTCTCAGCCAGCAGGTAGATGATCTCCAGGTGACCCTTGTAGGTGGCTAGATGCAGGGATGTCCAGCTCTGGTGGGTGGGCAGCTGGAGGCTGGCCCCATACCTGAGCAGCATCTTGCAGATGAGGTACTTGCCCCTGGCAGCAGCAATGTGCAGTGGGTTATAGCCATTCTGGTCAAGGGCATCAGGAGCTGCCCCACTCTTCAACAGGTGTTGGATGGCCCTCCCTTTACCCTGCTCCACCGCCAGGTGCAGTGGTGTCCTCAGGTTTCTTTGTCGAGCATCCAGCTCAGCCCCCTGGCCTGTCAGTAGCTTGACCAGACTGACATGACCAAAGTAGGCAGCCACGTGCAGAGGAGTCTCACCCTCAACCTCAAGTAGGTTGGGGTCAGCTTGACGGGAGACCAAAAGCTATGCTACGTTCTCAAAGTTGTTCTGTGTGGCCAAGTGGAGTGGGGTCCAGTCCTTGTGCTCCTGGGCATCCACAAGGGCCCCGTGGTCCAGGAGCAGGTGGGCAGTGTGGTTGTCCCCATTCTGGGCTGCAAAGTGCAGTGGAGCCCAGGCCATCCTCATCTGCCAGGTTGGCATCAGCACTGTGTGCCAGGAGCAGAGCACAGAGATCAGGCTGCTGGTCCTGGGCAGCAATGAGGAGAGGTGTGTAGCCAGAGGCTGTCTGGCAGTCCACATCAACCTCGTGTGCCAGTAGCAGCTGCACCTGCTCCACATGGCCCTATGCCACCAGGAAGTGGAGGGGAGTGACCTTGTTCTCATAGGCAGGCAGTTCCTCATCACTTGGCACCAAACTCTCACTGTCTGAGAGTTGCAGGACCCTCCTCAAGTAGTCTCCCAAATCTGTTGGAGGAAGATGTTGAAAAAAGAGAACTTTGAACTGTCCAGAATTTGTCTTGGCCATCCCCCTGCCTCTTGGAGTTACTATCTGGGAGCAGAGTAGAAGGGTAAGGGCAACATCTTCCTGGTATCCAGGACCTCCGCATTCATCTCTGTCAGTTAGATTTCCAGATTTTTGTGGTTTTTGTCTTGAAGAGCTGAGCCTGCAGTTTTTTCTGCACAGAGGAGATGGGAAGAGCCAGAGCTGGGAAGGCCTAGGTGCAAATCTTCGCTCTCCCCTTAGCATCCCCTGACCTCAACCAGTTCTCTGCCTCTTTGAGTCTCCATGTTTGGTTCAGTAAGGGAGAGATGAAGAATGCTCAGCTCATTCTATCAGTGTGAGGACAAGTTAGAGAAGTAAGAACTATCAGGGAAGGGCCTGGAAGGAGGTAAGTCCCTCCAATTGGAAATATATTTGTGGTCGGACCTGTATGATCTAACCCCTCTGAGGTTTTCAGGCCTCACTTCCTCCTGCTCTACTTCTGCCTGGCCTATTGCAATCAAGAGAACCATGATCACTGCCCAGGCTCAAACCTCAGATTTGTCTGGGGTGGGCACCAGGCATCTGTAGTTATCTATATACTTTCCAATTTCCCATGCTGAGAACTAGTGTTCCACCTCTTGGGTCAGGAATGGGGGGATCTAGTCTGGCCAGAACTCAGACCTGAAGAAGAAGAGCCAGGACCCCTGGGGCATGTGTGTTTCTGGACCATGCAGCTGGGATCTGGGAGAGGACCCTGCCACCTAGGTATGTGGCAGGCCTGGAGATGAGGGGATTAGGGAGGGTGGGGAAAGGGTATGATTGGATTCCACTTTCTCCTCCCTGTGAATTCTGGTCCCATGGTAGCACAGCAACTCACGGCTGTCTGTTAGCTCCAGGCTGACTTCCTTGTGGGCCTGGGGAGACAGAGCCAGCAGACACAGGGCAGATCAGCAGGGTTGTTCTCCCTGTGCCATCCTCCCCACCTCCCCTCTCTCCAGTGCTCCCTGTCACCCTGCAGCATGCACCTCCCACTGTGATCTGGGGGACTCCCCTTCTAAGCCATTACTCCCCGAGCTGTGCCCAGGAGCAAACACTAGGCAGAGGAGATCTGGCCAGAAAAAAGTGGCCCAGGGCCTGGCTTTCCCTTGGGGCCACATGAACTACAGAATAGACCTGTGGGTTCAGCAGGGAGTCCTGTGCTAGCTCTCAGCTAGTTCCCACATCAGAAAGGAGCAGGAGAACAGTGATGTGGATGCCCACAGTGTGACACCTTAGGAGAGCAGTGCCCTCCATCTGTGAGCCCTGTGCACATGAGAGGGATTGAATCCTTCCAGGGGCTCTGAGCCCTGGCACCACTAGTGCTTGGAGCACCTTCATGCAAATTAGGAAATGTTCTTTCTTCTGGGTGCGGGCAGTCCTGAGCTGGGCTCCCTGGCCTGGTGAGCAGAATGGGGTTGGCTTTCAGTCTCCGCTTGCCCACCCACCCAAGCCAAGTGACCTTGTGAAGGACACAGCCTCTGCACTCATGTCCTGCCAGAGACCCTGGAGGTCCACAGTGGGCTTCAGGCAGCATGGAAATGGGTTTGCCCAGCGTGTGCACCCACCTCCTGGGGCTGGCGCAGTGGTGGTTTGCAGGATAACTTCCTGGCCAGGGCCTCGCTCTTGCGTCTGTCACAGGGCTCTGGAGCAAGGACAGCAGCATGTCTGTCTCGATTGTGATGTCTGCTCCGCAAGGGAGAGAGAGAAAGGAGGCAACATTAGCTAGCAGTCCTGTCCCATTTTAGATACACTGATGTTTCTTGTGTCCCCATCAAAGCCCATCCCTGAGCTCATGTGTGTCCACACGTGCGCACAAGGAGGCAGGGTCCCAGTCTGGCTTGCTAGGGACACATTTGGCAGGTCACTAACCTTGGGGATCAGTCCTCTTCCATAGAAGAAGGGAGAAGGGCCAGGTAGTCTCTAAGGTGTTTACACATGGACCAGATAATTTCATTGTCCCTTCCAGGCCTGTGACCTCATGGTATGGAGTGTTTTCAAGGATGCTGTACCCCTGAAAGGATACAGGACTGGCTGGAGTGCCCAGTAGCAGGCCAGGTTCACAGGTTGCAGCTTCTGCCACCTTCTGTAGGTATACACCTGAGCACACACTGACCAGACCCCTGTCCTCAGCTGTCCTCAACTGTCCTGGTCCTGTGATGCAATTTCTGCCTCAAAAATCTCTCCAGGCACTAATACCATGGGTATCTGCACAGCTCTCAGGAATGGGCTGGGACCCAGTCATCCACCCTCCTATTCCCACCCACCTGCTAGACCCTGGACAGGGAAGGCTAGAGGAACGCCTCGAAAGCATGGCGTCTTCTTGGGATCCTGGTCCCAGCAGTGCCTCATCAGGTCCACCATCTGCTGGGTCTCTCCTGGCCACTCATCAGAGATGGGCTGCAGGGAGGGCTGCATGCTTGCAGCTACTCTGATAATGATAGTCCTCATTTTGAGTCCTGTGAGAGGAGGTCCAGGCTGAGTAGGTGCTAGGAAGCAGGGGCGGAGGGGTTGGGCAGGGAGGGGTGTGGGGGCTGAGAGGACCCCAACACAGTGTGCACTCAGGAGGGCCTCTATAAACGCCCAGTGAGTAAACAGCTGGATTTTTGGACCCACTTGAGTCTCTGATTTGAGCAGCTTAGTCTATGGTCTAGCTCCAGCCCCCTTTCAGATGAAACCTGGATGTGACCCCTGACTGCAGGCTTTTGTTATCCAAAGGCAGCGGGAAGGACAAACAGGCCAGGCTGAAGGCTTTGGCTCTCAATCTGGCAAGGCTGCCCACGTTTCCACACATGCTTTTACCTGCAGCTGGGTGGCAGGGGTTGGGGGGTCAGCCAGCAAAAGCGCTTTGAGGGCAAGGGACTTGGAGCCACCAAGCAAGCTCTGGGCTCAATTTTACTATCATGTGAGCCCTAGAAACAAAGGAGTGGAAGGAGGGAGGGTGAGGTGGGAATCCTTGAAGAGCATTTGTTTCCCTGACACACACCTATGGCTTGTTCTGTTCTCACTAACCTCAGCCCTCCCATAGTGCCTTCTAGGTCCCTGGCCGAGGGGACAGCCTCTGCCCCAGACACAGAGCCATAGCCAGCTCTACCTGAATATGGTTTCTTCTGAGCGAGGAGCTCCCAGATGACAATCCCAAAGCTGTGATGAGGAAAATGTTCCCTGAGAGACTGTGGGAAACTCACCATCACCCCAGCTAGGGGCCATGGACCCCACAATCCCAGACAAGGCCTCTCCAGCCTCTCCTTCCACCTGGGCAGGGAGGCCCCAGACCTCATCCCCATCCTGCCCTATCCATTGGCCGTAAGGACCAGGTAGAGTGGTGGCAACAAGCTGCCTCCTGGGTATGTGACAAGGAGCCCAGTCACCCAATAACCTGTACACGTTGTACTTCAGCCTCGCCACCTTGTTACTGTCCAGGTATATCTCAGGGAGGATATAGCTGAGTGGGCCCTGCAGAGCTGACCTCTCAATGTACTGCATCTGGGTCATCTGTTCCGTCCACATGACAGACCAAAGTCTGAAATCTTTAGTGGCAATAAATCCAGGTGGCAGGGATGGGTTGCAATAGAGCCATGTCTCCAGAAGCTGGCTTTGGTTTCTCATCCTCTTACTGGCTTCCTGTTCCAGAATAGCCTAGTGGTCCTCCACTGTACTGTCTTCCTGTCTACCATTTCCACTCAGATGGGCTTGGACAAATTACTTATCTTCTTAGAGCCTCAATTTACTCATCTGTAAAATGGAAATAATGTGAGTACTTTAATCAGAGGGCTGTTAGAGGCATTAAATAAGCTTGTACTCAAAAGCACTTAGAGCACATCGGGAGCACTTGGCAGGTCTTGCCATTGTCCACAGGGTCAATTTATATAGTCATCACCTTCAGTGAGCTTCTGTCCATCATGGCTCTACAGGCCCTGAATCACTTAGGCCGTGAATGTTGATTCTCCTTTGCTCCCCACCAATCACTCACAGATTGGCCATTCCTTGAGATTCAACCCAAAGAGAGCCCGAGACACCCCTCCACACTCTGCACCCCACAAGGGCAAATTCGGATAGGGTGTACATTCACTGGTGAAATAGTTTCACAAATGATTATGTACTTGTACCTGGGTTAGCAATAGGAAGAAACAGATCTAATGAGGTGTACAACCGTGGCCTGAGGGACAGATCAGGGACGACCTCCATGAGGAGTTAATGTTACATTGCAAGCTGAAGATGACTAGGCCTTTGCCAGATGGATAGAGGAGTGGGAGAACAAGCAAAAGTATAGAGACAGAAAACAGTATGGCATGACCTAAGAACTGAAACAAATGTCCATTATGACCTTTCAGAGGATTATCTCATTTACAAACCCTGCCCCAAAGAATGATAGGGATAGATTCTCCCATCCATTTTAGGAATGGAAAACTGAGGCCCAAAGAGTATTATTGCAGGCAACCTAATATCCAGCCTCGGATATCAAATTTGCTGCTTATTCATCTCTTTTTCAGATATGTCAGTATTTTTCCAAGAAGAGAACTCCTTAAAACTCCTGACAGGCCATTTGGCAGGCAGATAATCCTGCTCACCTAGAGGAGACTCTAGCATGGAAAGGGAGCAAGGAGACCAACCAGGGCCCTCACCTTGACATGCATGTTGTTGTCTAGCAGGATGTTGCCTGGCTTCAGGTCTAGGTAGAGCAGAGGTAGCTTAATGCTGTGGAGGAAGTTCATGGCCAAGCTGGTCTCGTGATGATGTGGAACTTGAGTTGCCAGCAGAGTCTGTGGGTGGGCAGCATCTTCTCCAGGGAGCCATTGGCCATGAACTCCATCACAATGCCCAGGGGCTGCTTGCATACCCCATAGATGGACACGATGTGCTGGAACTTGATCTTCTCCATTTTGGTTGCTTCCTTAATGAGGCAATTTACATCAGAGCATTGGAGAGTGGGGAGAAAGACATGGACAAAAGGAACCAATTATTACTAGAGGAAACCAGCAGAATACACAAACTAGACATGCTGCCAAGCTGAGGGGACCTGGAGGAGTATGAGGATCTTGTAGGACCCTGGAGGAGAAACAGAGGCATGAAATGAGGTCCAGCAGGCAGCACAAATGAAAGCTCAGATGGCCAGCAGCAACAAGATAGGAAGCATATGAGCTTGGAGGCTGAGAAGCCAGACTGTTCTATGGGGCCAGCCACAGAAAGCATGTATCACAGCCTCCAATTTATTCTGGATGCTTTTTTTTTTTTTTTTTTTTTTTTTTGTATGTTTATCTCCTCTAGCAGATTTTGAGCCCCTGGAGGACTGATATATGCCTCATGCTTCTGTTTCAAAATATCATCTATTGCCATTTTGAATATGAAAGTAATACATATGCCCTATAGGAAACCTTGGGAATACAGAGAGCTCTACGAAAGAAAATTAAATCACCAGTAATCCAACCATGCAGAGTTGGCCTCTGTTAATATTTTATTATTTTATAATACATGTGCAAGGTTTCTCTTTCCTTTTCTCCCCTGCTTCTTCCTCCTCTCCCTCTTACCATCAGATGGCTCATGAAGCCTGAGCACTTCCTGCATTGTTATTCTCCTGAAGGATGCTTTTTAATGGTGGTGCAGAATTCTGTTTTATGGATGAACTATAATTATTCCTCCTTGTGCTCCCCACAGCACGTTGCCATGCATCACACAATACATCTTTGTTGAAGCAAACTGAAGTCAAGACTTAAGGGAAGGCCTCACAAAATAAGCATCTGCAAACCCTCTCCTTCCTCTCACTGTATGTGCTCATGGAACAGCGAATATGCAAATTGTTACAGACTGTTTGGGGCTTGTGGGGATAGGGATTAAGGAGAAATGGCTTTTTTAAAAGCAAAGTATTTGCAAAACTTGATGGCAGTGCAATCAGGCGCTGCTGGAGATGTGCTCACAGGGCTTCCCTGGGAAGCCAGCATGAGCCTCCAGGAGAACTCTCCTGGCACCTGAGCAGTCTGGCTACTGGGTTTCTCCTGTCCTCGCCCTTACTTCCCTATTCTTCCAGTTATCTGCTCCCCAGCTCTGTGATATTTTTGCTGTCTCTTCTCTTCCTCTTGAGTTCACAGGAACTAGAATGACATCTGTGTGAAGGGTGGGACCTGGGGTCGCACAATCCTGACCCCAAACCCCAGCGTCACCACTTGTTCTATCTGCATGACCTTGAGGAGGCGAACTCTTGGGGCCTCAGCTTCTAAACTCTAAAATGGGAATAAATACAGCCTTGCACAATTCCTGTTCATGCCCAGACCTCTTTAAAGGGTTGCTGCTGTCTCACCCCTGGCGTCAGTACCTCAGTGAGCACACGCTGCTATACACACAGACCTGTTCCTAGCTCTCGGTTGACTGTTCAGATGTCTCGCTCTCTCTCTCTTTTTTTTAATCTCTCTCTCCTCAGCCATGAGTCCACCTCTTCCTGGGTTTCTCCCTCTCATTCTAGTCCCTCCCTCTGACTCCTTTGCAAGCTCAGAGGCCTTGGCCACTGGACTGGAGTTTAGACACGCTCCTCTTCCCTTCTCTCTGTAGTTTCTCCAGTCAACCTTGACCTTGACATCTCTGATAGAACACTCTATACTGAGCGTGTCTAGAGCTAAACTCTTTTTTTTTTTTTTGGTACTGGGGATTGAACTCAGGGGTACTCGACCACTGAGCCACATCCCCAGCCCTATTTTGCGTTTTATGTAGAGACAGGGTCTCACTGAGTTGCTTAGTGCCTCGCCATTGCTGAGGCTGGCTTTGAACTCGCGATTCTCCAGTCTCAGCCTCCCTAAGTGCTGGGATTACAGGCTTGATCCACCGTGCCCGGCTTAGAGCTAAACTCTTGATTCTCCCTAAAACCTGCTCTTCCCTCAGCCTTCCTCATCTTGGTAAACAGGGCCTCCAACCTCTGATTCTCTGAGAAGCGCCTGGATGTGTCTTGATCCTTCTCTCATTCCCACGCCTGGGTCTTCGGCAAGTCCTCTCAGCTCTGCTTTCCAAATTCAGCAAAATCAGACTGCTCCTCACCACCTCCGCCCATTTGAATCTTGGCTCAAGCCTACTGCTTCTCCCTCTTCCCCATTATAGTCTTACAGGATAGCATATCACTGCCTTGCTAAGGGCCCTCCAATGGCTCTCGTCTCCATTACAGTAAGAGCCTAAGTTCTTACAATGGCTGACAAAACCCTCCATGATTCGCCCCATTCTCCAGTCACACATCACTGACATCATCTAATCATTCCCTCTCTCACTCTGCTCCTGCCACACGGGCCTCCTGCTGTCCTGGCCTGTGTCAAGCTTGTTCCCACCACAGGACCTTTGCATGTGCCCTTTCCTCTTCCTAGAACACTTATCTTAGCATGTGACTTACTCCTTCATCTGCTTTAAATATCTACTCAAATGGCACCTGACTAGTAAATATTTCACAAACAAGTCTATATAAAATGACAACCCTGCCCCAATCCCTTCATAAATAGCTGGTCTCTAAATTAATATTTCTAAACTGAATATATTTGTAGAAGATCAGTCTACTTGACCCTCTTTAGGTATTTTAATGAAGAAAATGGTCCAAAGTGCTATAGATAAACATTTTATATGTTTATTGCTTTGGTCTTGTTTGTTTATTATCTTCCTCCATTACATTATAAGCTCCACAGGGCAAGAACTTGGTTTTTTCCACTTAGTACTTAGAATGAATGAATCTCAGCCCTGCCCCAGTTTTAGTTACCACTGCAAATAAACTTTAGTATGGTAGCTGCCACGTTTACTCTGAAGCCTGCTTGGCAACTCTTCTTGGCTGTTTGTTTTTAAGTTTATTTATTCTACTTAGGTATACACGACAGCAGAATGCATTTTGGAGCACAACTTTTCATTTCTCTGGTTATACAGGATGCAGAGACACACCATACATGCAGTCATACGTGAACCTAGGGCAATGATGTCCATCTCACTCCACCATCTTTCTTGGCTGTTTTAAGGCATTTTACACTCAACAAGTACAACACTGGACTTAGGATCCTCCCTCTCAATAATGTCCTCTTTTTATGTTTCCTTTTTTGTCAATAATACCACTCAACAAACACTTACTGAACACTAATGATGTGGCAGACACCCCCCCCCCCCCCCCGCCTGGGGAGGGTAGAGCAGTGAACTAAAGAAACACAACCTAACCACCCCCTTCCCCCTGCTCCCAGCATCACAGAATGGGCAAACCTGGGACCTCTGCTCTCTTGGCAAGTTGAACATCATGTGGACTTTGACAACCCTCTTCCTCATGGTGCCTCTCACAGCCTACCCAGCACCATGTTGGGAGGGTTTGACTTCCTAAATATTGCTTAATCCACTCCTTTCCCCTGTCTCCATCACCAACACTCTAGTCTAGGCTCCATCCCCTCTTGCCTGAACAAGGACAATGGTCTCCTAACTGGACCAGCATCGACTCCACCCCATTCTCCATACAGAGGTCTGATTGATTCCCCGGCCCCACCCCTCCTGGCTGCAAGCTCCTGCACTCCCCACTCCAGCCACTATGGCCTCTTTCCTGTCCTTGCACTTACGTGGCCCCTCCCGCACAGGTCCTTTGCAATCTCTGTGGCCTGTTCTTGGAAAACCTCCTCACTTGCTTGCTTCACACTCATCCTTCACATTTCAGCTGGTGTAATGTCCTCAGGAAAGACATTAACTTCCTCTGAGCTCAGTCAAACATTCTGTTAGTGACTATCAGAGGACCGCCAAGCTCCCCTTCCTACACATCTCACAGTTGCAACTTACACATACATATGGGTTACCAGGCAGGTGTCTTTCTCCCTCCAGCTTACGAGCTCTAGGAGAGTAGGGACACATCTGTGGCAGTCATCACTACCTGCCAGGGTCTAGTACAGTGTCTGACATATAGTAGGAGAGCAATAAGCGTTTGCAAAGTGTTTGAATGACCCGATGGAAAAAGGACCCAGTGCAGCAATACTGCAATCCCAGTGTAGTGCATCACACTCTGCAGCCATTAGTCACCACTAATTCTCTTACCCCTTTCCACTCAGGGAATCCCTGGAACTTGGGGAAAAAAAATCCAGCTGGAGGTATCACTGTTGTCTAACGGTGTTGTCAGGTTGAAGCCATCCATTTCCTTTTGTTCTTTATTTCAAGGTTATAAATGATTTGGACAAATTCTAGAACTACCTGACCCTATACAGAAACCAATAGGTGGAAGTTGAGTGGGAGGGAGAGTGTCTCACTCCTACTCTCCACGAGGTAGGTGAGGGTTGGAGAATCAGGGAAATGTGTCTGGAGATTTTGCATGGTGACCATAGAGAACATGACAATAGCATCCAAGTAAGATGCTCCCCAGCATCTGTTGATGTCCCCAGACCCTTGAAGGAGGACATGGCTTTTGTGCTGAGACTTAACACTCCACGTGTCTCTTTCATGGTAATGGGGGTGGGGGCACACAGCTAGTGCACGTGAACCCAGTGGTAATGAGACTGGGGCCCACCTCAGTGGGGACACACCGTGGAAACAGTGGGGAAAGATGGTAAAAGAAAAAGGGAGGCTTGCAGAGTGTAGCAGTGGTACACACAACAAAACCCAGGGATAAAAAAATGGACAGGGATCATAGCCCCCCAGACCCGACTTTCCAGTAGGACCTGAATGAGACTCAGTCAATAACCTGCTCAGGTTACCAGCCCAGCAGACTGAGCAGTCTCCAGCCCCCAAATCTCCCCAGACCAACGCAGCTGGGTAGAGCCCAACCCAGATGGCCATGGGAAAAGTATGTGCCACACCTCTCAGGAAGCCCAGCCTGGCCCTGAGAGTGTGGAGGGTGGCAGGGGCTGCCAAGAGCAGCCATCATGCCCCAGGGTGAGGAGGCAGGACAAGTTGGAGAAGTCAGATGAGACAAAGGTGGCTTTAAAGGGTAGTTACTACTTGTCTCTGACCTCTGCTGATTCCACAGACAGGTATCAGGTGCTTTCTTTTCTCAGGGTCAGAGAAAGCCATGGCTGGGCCTGGGAAGTTCAGATACCAGGTAGAACTTACAAACACAGGGGACAACCCCAGACTCAACCCCAGCCCATCCCTCCCTTGGTGTTTCTTGGGCTGGAAGCTGGCCTGGCCTTAGTTTCTCCTCTGTAAAAGGAGAGGAGAGGGGTGGCAGGTACCTGGTAGCCTCGTGCTGGAGGCAAAGGGAGCACTTGATGGCATACTGGGTCCTCCAGCACTTGTGCCATGCCTGGAACATGTGACCAAAGCCACCGCTGGCTACTCAATGCCAGTTGTCCTCAAAGTCGTCTTGGGTGAAGACAGTGAGGCTGTCCAGCTGCTGCTCCAGGGGGCTGGCGGCCATCAGTTCAATCAGGCTGGACCTCCCCATGCTGCACACTCCTGGCAGCTGGGGTGGCCGAAGGAGCCAGGAGCCTGGTTTCCTGCTCCTCAGTTTGGGGAGGTTGGCAAGGTACGCAAGGCCAGGCGAGCTGGCTCTTTCTCCTTCCCCGCCCAGGAGGAGCTGATCCTGCCCTGCAAGGGCGGGGAAAACCCACCTGAGTCAGAGGCTCCAGCAGGGATGGATGGGGCTGAACTGGAAAGAGGGGTATGCCTCTCTCACAGCACCCTGCACCCTTCCTCAGTCTCAGCCTTCCACTGATTTTCCCTAGCTCTCACCCCCAGAACCAGGGGCGGGGGGATGCAGGGCAAGGATGGCATCCCGAGGCTGGAAGCAGAAGCACAGCCAGAGAAGTTGGCCCCATTTCATTTAGACCCAGTGCTAAGTGCAGATTTGTTTATATCTTCCTATAACTGAGATGTAGAGGGTCTTTGAAGGGTTCAGGACTGTCTGGGGCCTCTGTTGTAGAGTGTTGAACCTAGGCTCCACCCCTCCTCAGCAAGTATGGGGTGCCAAAAACTTAAAGGTCTGCATCTGTCTGCTGCTTGGAAACTGCTTTTGTTATTGTTGGGGTTTGTTTGGTGTATTAAAGGTCACCAAGGAAGGTCAGCAGGAAGGGTGTGGTGTGGGGTGGGACTGCCCTGCTGGGAGCTTCCCTTTGGGGTGCTGCTCTTGACCCCTGACCACATAGGAATCAGCCCCCTGGCCTGGGGCCACCATGAGGGAGGTGGGCTCCTTGGCCCTATTTTCAGGGGTGGATTGTTGCCAGAGAGGAGGCTCCAGGGAGCTGCTGAAGCATGGCCAAGTCCTCATCTGGAAGGAGGAGCAGTCGAAACTAGGAGGACTTCAGAGCAGTGTTGAGCTGTCGAGGAATCTGGCCTGAGAGCTCAGAACACCTGAAACAGCAGAGACTCTGGGGCAGAGGGGAGAAAAAGGTCCTTGTAGAGCCCAGACTTGGCTGCTGGACCAATAGGAAGACTTGCTGGTGGGTTAAGGACGTGGGATGTGGAGGCATCCCAGGGAAGCAGTGGTAGCACATTGGGATGGGCTCCCTTTCTTTCTCTAAACTGTGCTTCCTTCCTCTATCCTGGCCTCCACTGTAAGTGGAAACTTGTTCCACCCCTCAGGATGCAAGTGGAAGGGGAAGAAAGTTTCCTGGTGCTGCCAAGCAGGTCTGTGGACCAGGAAATCATTCTTATTTCAGAGACCCTCAGAGCAGGGACAACTAGATGTGATTCTACAGATGGGTCTCCCCAGGGGCAGTGACAGAGTGAATCCTTGCCCAGAGGCAGTTGCTGCTGGGGGACCTATGGCAGGACAAGGTAGGGTTAACTAACTCCCACCTCCAGCGGGACTGGTGGACTGAAGTCCACAGGGAATATCCAAAGTGATCAAGTTCAAGTTTTTATTATATTACCAGAGAAGGACATGTCTGGCCTTAAACCCAAACCTGTAGGGCCCCTCATGTTTGCCACAAAACCACTCAACTCCCAGGGAACAGCAAGGGCATGATAGGTGAACAGAGATGCCTGGTGGAAACTAGAAAACTTGTTCTTTTGATTGCATCTTATGAGCAGCCTCCAAGATGAATTCTAGAAAGCAGATTAAGGACTGAAGACTGGGCCTGGAGAGACTGTTGTCATGGGGACCAATGATGGCCATTAGTAACTCAGCATTAACTTGGTTCTGGGATAAGTAGCAACTTAACTACATGTGGTTTATAGACATTTTTCTTATTGAAATCTACAATGATATTATGAGGTCAACATCTCCCTATTTACAGATGAGACAAATAGGCTTGAGGGCCTTCGGTTGTCTAGGGTCACTAGCTAGGAAGTGGTAGTTGAAATTCAAACACAGTCCTCTTGGTTCCTGTGGAAAGGGTCTAGTATAGGAGGAGACAGGGTGGGAGACATTTTAAGAATGTGGGGGAAAGTGGTGGCGGTGGAGGGGAGTCATGCTCCCTTGGAAGAGGGCAGAGGTGGTGGAAACTGAATCCAAAGCAGGACATATCCTAGAGACAATGTCAGAAGGAAGTCCCCAGCTTGTTTTAGCTGGAGCAAGGCAGGGCATGGAAGAACTTACTGCCCCTGTAGCAGCCCTGCCTGCCCCTGAGGAGTCTAGGAAGCTTGGAAGACAATAGAAGACATCAATGTTAGAGAGAACAGGAGGTCTAGGTGAGGCCTTTTGCCTCCTGCTGAGCAGGTGAATGTGGAGGCTGGAGAAGTGGACAGCTGCCTGGCCCTGAGGGAGTTTGACTCAGTCCCTGATCTCTGACATCAGCAAGATCCGCTTAAGCCCCTGGAGGAAATAGCAGGGTGAACAACCTGCCTCCATTCAGCAGTTCCCCTCGGCCCAGCTACACCTGTAGCAGCTCTCCAGGAAGAGCCAGAACCCAGAAGCTGCTAGTGGCTGTGTGCAGAGACTGTCACAGGAACACTGAAGGAAGCATTGTCCCTGTAGGAGGAGACATGCAGGACTCCAGGGAGGCTGCCCAGACCCCTCAGTGAGTTTCTTACAGGGATAGAGGGACAGGAACCTGCAGAAGCCAGACTGTTACTGCTGTTCCCCACCCCTGTTGGAACAGCCAGGTGATGGGTTCCAGTACCTCTTGGGCCTCTGAGGAATCAGACAAAATAGATATATAAAAGCATTTACCTATAGCGGGCTGGAGCTATGAGACTGGGTGGTGCTCCTCCTCCTCCTTCTATTTTCTAAAATGGGCCAGGATAAAGCCTAGTGAACTTTGGATGAGCTCTAGGAGTATAGGGTCACAGAGGAAAAGAACTCCTGGGTCCCTGAAGATTAACTGGGGTGAGGTTGAAGGACTTGAGAAGGAGCAAGGTCAACCCAGAGACAACCAACTTCTTTACAGTGGTAGAACTGCTGAAGTAGCTGGGTCCTGCCAGTTTGGGAAGTCCACAGTCAGTGGGTAGGGAGAAGGGAGCTGCGGGAACGCAGTACCTTCAATTGTGCATGGCTACTCAAGAGCAGGAGTGGATGAGATGCTTGTGGTCTAGCTATGACCCCCACACACCAGAAGGAACAAAAGACATGTTCTAGCCATGGGAGTTTTGCCTCAAGAGGCTCCTGAGTCCTTCTTATTGACAGTTACCAATGCATTTTATTTTGAAAGATTGAGGATGGACATTTTCTGGACTTGGAATTATTAAATGAAGTGCATAGGTGTATGTGTGATCGTCTTTCGGGAACCTAAATTTTCACCTGCCACTCCCAGACCAGTGAGTTGGTGAGGGCTTTCTGCAGTTCTGTGGGTGATGCTGAAATCTGATGTCAGTCTTTCCCTGCACCAGAATGGCAAGCTATTTAAGTATAGGGAAGTTCCCTGATCTGCCCCCATTCCCTGCCCTACAGGGGACATCAGGGCATGTTCAGGCAGGTTCCAACCTCTCGTAGCCTGTATGCTGAGCTGAGGGCAAGTTTAGTCAGGATAAAGGAATGTGCAGGAATCTGGAACCTGCCCAGGAAGCAGACTCTCCAGAAAGGGGTGGAATGAGGCAATAGGAGAAGGGGTTAAGGAGTCTGTGGGTCACTGTACTTAGCAGTTGTAGGGCCTTGGCCACATTCTCTCTGGGTTTCTCCATCTGTAAAATGGGATTATATTAGTAATGTCCATTCCAAAAGGTTGCTGTAAGTATATAACCTTTTAAAACATACCTAAGCAAATGCCTGTAGGCCAAAAATGAATCAACTGAAGCCTCATGTCCAATCCCCAAATAAGTTCCAAATGAGTCATGGATTTAAATATAAAATGTAAAATGATAATAATTTTCCAAGAAAATATTCTTGCTCTGGGGTAAGGCAAAGACAATTCAAAAATAAGAAACTGATGTCTTGAACTTGTCAAAGTTAAAACTTTCATTCTGTGAACAGCCTTGGGAGGATGGTGAAAAGATCAACTAGAGACAGGAAAAAAGTATTTGGAAACTATATATTTGACAGAGTGCTAGTTTCTAGAGTATAAAGAAAAAAGACTTCAGAATTAATGGTAAACAAACCAACCAACCAACAAAAAAAAAAAAACCTCACACAGTATCCACTTAGGAAATGGAGAAATGACAGAAGCAGACGGTCCACAGAAGAGGACATGCAGATGGCAAATACGTGCATGAAAAGATGCTTGGCATCATTAAGCAAATGCAAATGGAATCCGCAATGAGCTATAGTAAAGTATATACCAGAATGGCTAAAAATAAAAACAACAGTGGTAACACTGAATGCCGACAAGAAGGTAGAGACAGTGGACCACTCCTGAGGTGTAGGCTGCAATGGTGCAGGCACTTTAGAAAGCAGGTTTCTGGTAAGATGATACATACAATTCCACACAACTAGCAATTGCATTCTGGGGAATCAATCCCAGAGAAATGAAAACTTATGTCCACACAAAAACCTGTACATGAATGCTCATGGCAGCTTTATTTGTCATAGCGAAAATAAGAAAACAGCCCTGATGACCATCAACAGGTGCATGGTTAAACAAACCATGACATGTACATACTGCGGAACGCTGCTCAGCAACTATTGGATGCACGCAGCAGCTTGAGTGAATCTCTGGGGAACTGCACTGAGTGAAAAAAAAATCTCAAAAGGTTACATGCTGTATAATGCCATTTATATTACATTCTTGAAATGACAAAATTGTAGAGCTAGAGATTAGTGGTTGTCAGAGGTAGTGGTGGGGGAGGTGGGTGTAGACATAAAAGGATGGAGCTATGGGGCCTCATGATGAACCTGCTCCATATCTTCACTGGGAGGATGGGCACATGAATTTACATGAGATGAAACTGCATCAAGCTAAACACATGTGCATACACACGCACACATGCAAATACACACAAAACTGATGAAATCTAACTAAGGTCTGTAGATGTGTCACTGTCAATTTCCCAGTTGTGATGTGGTGCTATAGTTATAGCAGATGTTACCTTTGGGGAAAACTGGGTTGAATGTATAAGAGAACTCTGCATTATTTCTAAAAATTGCATGTTTATCCATGGTTATCTCAAAATAGAAGACTTAGAAAATTCATATAAAACCTGCCTCCTCCTCCTTTATTTCTTATTCTTATTACCAGGTAATGTCACATTCTTGGAAGCAAAGTATTTCCATAATAGGTGAAGGGAGTGATAGAACATCGATCACAGAAAGCCTTGTGAACACCTGGCCCACATGGACAGGTGGAAACCCTTAGGAAAGAGCAAAAGGCCACTGGGTTAAGATGTCTGAGACAGGAAGGATGGAGAGGAAGCCAACTATTTCCCTTTAGTACTGGATAGTCTCACCCAGGGCATGTGGTCAGGTGAGCTATGCCTATCTGTGAAGACAGAATTACACTCGATTGACTTATTTGAAATAGTCACAGGGGATTTCAGGATTCCCTACAGATACCAAAATCTCTGAGTGCTTAATTCCCTTATGTAAAGTGCCATAATATTTGCATAGAACCTATGCACATCCTCCCATGTACTTTAAATCATCTCTAGATTACTTATAATATCTAATATGCCAAACATGGTGGTGTATGCCTGTATTCCCAGCAGCTCAGGAGGCTGAAGCAGGAGGATCACAAGTTCAAAGCCATTCTCAGCAACTTAGTGAGGCCCTAAGCAACTCAGAGAGACCCTGTCTCTAAATAAAATATAAAAAGGGCTGGGATGTGGCTCAGTGATTAAGCTCCCTTGGGTTCAATCCCTGATACCAAAAAAAAAAAAAAACAAACCAAAACAAAACAAAACTAATATAATGTAAATGCTAAGTAAATAGTTGGTATACTATATTGTTTAGGGAACAGCAACACAAAAATATATGCACATGTTTAGCACAGATGCAATTTAAAAATATTTTCAATTTGAAGCAAGTTGAATCCATGGATGCAGAACCTACAGATACAGAGGGTGAATTGTAGTCATTCAGAAAGTCAGGAAAAAAAAGTCAGCAGTTTGCTGTCCAAATCATTTCTGTTCACTGTGCTCACTGAAACCCAGAGTTCTGTGCCAGCAGCTGACGTGCGGGGTGCAGATGCAGACCATGCTCCAAGGCCAAGGGCATCAGTAAGTCTCCATGGTAGCCTTGGGAGTCTGTCTGTCCCCACAGAGCCTGCAACCCCTTGGACACACCCTAATGGTGGCTACCTAATCTGCCGGCCCAGAGATCTGCTGGCATTATTTTTACCCAAGAAGATGGACTTGTTATGGAATGCTTCAAAAAAGTGGTCACTTCTCAAGGTCAAGGTGGAGTATGAATGCAGGAATGAGAATGGAGGGAATAAAGAATGTGGTAGGAACATTTCTGGAGTTGGCAGAATATCAATTTTTTCCTCTCTAATATGGAAGCCAGTCTCCCCTTAGAAGGCCTGCTGATAAAAGCTATCTTAAGTGTCCAGAATCCAAAAATTGAAGCCCTAAGTTTCAGGAACCACTTCTGTCAAGTTTGGCCACAGGTTCTTTATGGTCCTGGGTGACTGTGACTCTAGGCTGGGTCCAGGTAAACATAAGAAACAAACGTCCCAAGAATCCTGCCACCTCACGCAGCTAGAATAAATGCGTGGCCATGGCTGGGGCTTTAGTGACATCAGTCTAACACTGGGCCTTGTCAGAGCACCTCCAGGAGGTCATGGTCAGAACCTTCTCCAGGACTTTCAAAGATACTGTGCATTTGGGCTGAGGTTGTGGCTCAGTGGTAGAGTGCTCACCTTGCACAGATGAAGCAAAGGGTTCAATCCTCAGCACCACATAAAAATAAATATATTAAATAAAGGCATTGTGTCTATCTACAACTAAAAAATATTTTTTTAAAAGATACTGTGAATTTAAAATATAACTCTTTAAAATTTCATAATCAGTTGGGCAGGGAGATGTGAGGAAATAAACTTGACTTTCCCATTAGCTGGAACCCTAGAGGGAAAATGCTCTCCTATGTCCATTTGCTGATCTGGAGATGAATCTGTCCTCCTCCCTCCACTGGGCCCTTTTGGGATAGGCATGGACTAGGAAGAGCTGGAAATAGGGAGGAGCTCGAATCCCAAGAGTTGTTTTTTGCGGGGGTTGTGCTGCAGGAAGCTCTGAGTGCCTGCTGGCTCTGCAGGAAAGGACAGGCATTTCTCAAATGGGACTGATGTGCTTCTTGTATTTTCTTTTCTTTCTTTTTTTTCTGTTTAGTGTAGTTCTTCTTTCCTCTCTTTTTAGGGATGGAGAGTTAGTCAAATACACTTTAAAGAGTTTTTGTTTGTTCACCATTTGGCATAGGTGTGTGTGAATACAATTCCTGAAAGTTAAATGGACTAGAGGAATGTAAGCTGACAGGATCTTGCTCACTGCTGCCTCCTCTGTGCTCCGTGTGTGGGAGGAGCTCTTCACTGTTCCGTGAATGAAGGAATGAGCAAGAGGCGAAACTCAGGGGACAGAGGCTGGCCCCTGACCTTTTTTGAGACTTCTCTAAGGAGGTTCTGTAGAGAGGGCTCTGGGTCATACTGCAGCTAGGCAGATTTTTCTTTGGTTTTCTACTGCCTATACCCCAGAGCCCATCCCCCAAGGCCCCCAGGGGGATTCTCATTGTTGAGATCCTCAGAGATTTCCATCACCATTACCCTCCTCCAGTCAGATTCCTCATAGACACTGACAATGGTTTGTGCATGTTTACATAAATAGTTTTCCAAGCAAAGGGCATTTCTGATGAATAAGAAATTGCTGGTGAGGCTTGAGGGACCAAAGCATTAAATAATAGGTCCAACTGTGCAGTGAGCTTTGACTTTGTGCTGGGTTCCATTCACAGTGCTCCACTTGCATTATCTCATTTAATCCTCTCAACAACTCCCTGATGTAGGGACTATTATCACTGCCCTTTCTACAGGTTTAGAGAAACCTAATTACCTAACAGCTGACCACAGAACTGGCTTGCCTCTTGCCAAGGCACATGCTCTTAATGTATGGCTGGAATAATCTTGATCAAATTGAACATGAACTCTCTGACTGTGAGTCACATTGGGGGCAATGGTGGGTTGTGTGCCTCCAGGCCACACCTGAGCAATAGGTCATTCTAGGCCCTATGTCATCAGCGGAGATCAATGACACCCCTTTCTCCTTCAACCTGGAAAGAAGAAGAGAGTTTTGCCGCCAGGTGACTGAGAGGATGGTGAACTGATACTGAACAGGTGGAGCTTTGACTAATATTATGCTCATCGAGACTTTGCCAAAAGATATCTTTGGAAGCTGTGCTGTGGAAAGATCAATATTAGCTCAATCACATTTGACTTCTGGAAAGACTTCAGCAGAAATACCTCTTTTCTTCCTCCTGCTCTGGCCAGAAAGAAAAGAGTCTGCCTCTAGGACTGCCACAAAATCTTTTTTACCAGTAAGAGGGAAACTACCTAAGTGATGATCAGTTTGCATCTGTGTGTGGAAACTTGACACAGGTGGCATCGCAGCCTGGGAAAAGAGTGCCCTCTGGATTTCATTCTCTCTCCTGAAGGAGTTCATAAGACTATCTAGAAGAAAAAGGAGCAATGGCTGGCCCTGGAAGCCTGGAAACAGAAGAAATTTGGAGTGGAGGAGTTGAGTTACTGGGGATGAGAAATGAAGCCCTGGCCCCCATCCAGGTACATGGCTGGAGGCATCTGGTGCTGGGCACAGGGTAAGAGGGCTGGGTTTCCATAGGACCAAGACTGATTTAAATAAGAGCCTATAGGGGGATGGGGTTATGGCGCAGTGGTAGAGTGCTCGCCTAGCACGCATGAGACACTGGGTTTGATCCTCAGCACCACATAAAAATAAAATAAAGATATTCTGTCCACCTACAACTAAAAAAATAAATAAATATTTTAAAATAAATAAATAAATAAGAGCCTATAGTTACTTCTGGATGGTGGCATTGAATAATGGAGAACAGGTTACCAAACAGCACTGTGAGTTTTTGGCCTTGAAACCCAAAAGAGCAAAAGACCCCCATTTCCTTGGCTTATGAGAGAGAATACATTCTGGAGGCAGAGAGTGGTCAGGGAGTTTTATGGAGATGTCTTTGGTCAGTTGGGACAAGAAAGATAAAGGAGAGAGTCAGAGCACATGTTCCTACCCTGGCTTTTGTTTCCTTCATTTCTCCCCATCTTTGTGCCTCACTCACAACACATGCCCATCTCTACTGTGCTGTCCTTCCAACATAGGAAAGGGACAGCTCAGATATCACCTTTTTCTGGAAGAATTCTCCTACCCCAGTGGCCTTGGGGCCAGATGCCCTATCTCTGTATCACAAATACAGGTGCTTGTTGCACCAAGCTTGGTGGTGTGTGATTCTCTAGTGTGTCCATCTCCTCCCTCTTGACTGGGAGCTTCTGGAATATGGGTGAATGAGTCTGTCTTATTCATTTGTGGGTGCCCAGAACTTATCCCAGTGCCTACCTGGCATTTGGTGGAAACTTGATAAACAGAAGCTGATATTCACTATACTATTTCAAACTAAACCATTATGACCGGTAGGGGAGGGGGAGACATGGAAGTTTGAAGTAGGTGAGGGTAACCAGACTTCACCCCAGGGTGATCCTGGTACAAAGTCTTTAATGCCCCTATCCTTTCTATGTGCCACCATTCAGGCAACAAGCATTTATTGAGCACCTATTATGCAATCAGCATATTATGAGGTCTAGTCACATCAGTAATCAAAATCAAAGAAAAATCACAAAGTTTGTGTTCTAGTGGGAAGAGGGGGCAGAGTGTAACAATAAAAATATATTATGTTAAGTAAAATGTATAGCATGTTAGAATGATCTGTTGCAGAAAAAAAGAGTTGGGGGAAATAGGACAGGAATACTGAACATTTAAACTGAAACTTTAAGGGTTAGTGGAACTTAGGCAAGAAAGAAGGGAAAAGGGGAATCAGATCTGGGGGAGTTAATAAGAGCTCTTTTGGTAACAGTGACAATTCCAATTAACTTAAGCAAAAAGGAGATTTGTTATTTCACATAACTAGGAAGCCAGTCAAGCCTATCTAGGTCTGAAAACCCAAACAATGATGTTAGGGCTCTGCCTCATTCTAACTCTTGGTTCTGCTCTCCTCTATATTGACTCCATTCTGAGTGAAGCCCTCCTCAAGGACAGAGAAATTACCACCACAGCTCCAAACTCAATTCCTATCTTCTGAGCAACCTCAGTGAAAAACAGAGATATTCTGTCATTTGTGCTGGCAAAATCAATCAATCAATCAATCAATCAATCAATCTGGGCTGAACTATTATTGTCAAACCTCATGTCACATGACCATCTCTAAACCAATCATTATGATGAAATGGATGTGCAATGCTGTGATTCACCAGCTCTGGATTCCATGTTCACCCTTGGATCAGCATTAGAGCCTGTGCTATTGTTTGGATTGGTTCATTCTTTCCAAAACCCATGTTGAAATTTGATTGCCACTGTGGTGATGTTGGGAAGTGGGACTTTTAAGGAATGATCAGGTCATTTAGCGGGATTAATGCCACTTTTGTGGGACTTGGTTAATTTTCACGGGAGTGAGTTCTCGCTCTCAGGGCACTGAATTACTTGCCACAATGATGGGTTCTTTTTTTTTTAAATATTTTTTTTAGCTATAGATGGACACAATATCTTTATTTATTTTTATGTGGTGCTGAGGATCGAACCCAGTGCCTCACGCATGCGAGGCAAGTGCTCTACCACTGAGCCACAATCCCAGCCCCAATGTTGGGTTCTTATAAAGCAAGATTACTTCTCATGTCCTGTCTCCTTTGCATTCACCTACTTGCCCTTCTATTTTCTACCATGTTCTGGAGGCTGTATGTCCAAGATGAGCTGGTGAGGCCCTCTTGCTTTTCTGCCAGGAAGCCCTCACCAGATGCAGCCACCTGCTCATCCTGGACATATAGTCTCCAGAACTGTAAGTCAAAATAAACATCTTTTCCTTACAAGTTACCCAGTCTGTGATGTTCTGTTATAGCAACATAAAACAGACTAAGACAGAAAACTGGTGCCAAGAAGTAGATGCTGCTATAATAACACCTGAAAACATAAAGTGTCTTTGGAACTGGGTGTAATAAGTGAAGATAGGAACAATTTTGAAGTGAATGCAGGAAAAATCCTAGGATTTTTACACTTGCATTAAGGGCAAGTCTGGTGAGGACTCAGAAGACAGGAGGACTAGATAAGCTCTGAATCCTCTAGAACAGCGATGCCAGAAAGCTGATAGGGATGTGTACAGTAAAGGCCATTGGTGACGAGGTCTTACATGGAAATGAAGATCTTATTGGAAACTAGAAAAAAGGTCATCCCCCCCGCTTTTTAAAAATTAACAAAGAATTTGGATGAGTTCTGTCCATGTGCCAGGACTTTGTGGAAGGTCAAACTTAAGACTGATGAACTAGGCTATCAGGCAGAAAAATAATCGAAACCGCAAAGCATTCATACTGCTTCATGGCTACTCACGACCATATATGGTGGTATGCGAGAACAAAGGAATGTCCTAAGGGCAGAATTTATAATTAAAAGGGAAGCAGAGTATTAAAATGTGAAAAATCCAAAGCCTGGCCATGCAAAGAGTGAGAAATCGTGCAAGAGTGCAGCCACGCAACCACTTACTAAAGAGATTAGCGTGGATAGAAGGGATCCAGGTGCATCATTAGGACAACTAGGAAAGGGCTTAATGGCACTTCAGAGTTCTTCCAGGCTGTCCTGGGCTCAGGATGTCAGGGCCTTGAAGGAAGAAAGGGCTGGCTGCCCAGGGCCACCTTGGACTCTGCTCCCTGAATTCCAGCGTAGCATTCCTTGACCTCTCCAGCCATGGTTCAAGCAGCTCCTGGTGCAGTTCATGCCACAGCTCCAGGGATGCAAGCCACTTGCCTTGATGCATGCACATGATGAATGCTCTGATGGCATTCTGCAGCCACACAGAATGGAAGTGCTGTGGAGGTGTGACTTCCTCTGCCTAGATTTCAAGAATGAATGTCACAGATGGAGTTGCTAAGAACCCTTACTAGGACAATGCTGAGTGGAAATGGGGGGCTGGAGTTTCCATGAAGAGTACCCACCAGAGCAGTGCCTAGGGGAGTTGCAGAGGTGAGACTTCCTTGGGACCCAGAACCATAGAGCTACCAGCAGGAAACATCAGCCTGGAGGAGTTGCAATCTTGAGACCCCAAGCTAAGGGAGCTAAAGTATGGACTAATCCCAGAATAACCATAGGAGCAGGGCTATCTGAGATCCTGGGGGCCCAATCCTGCCCCCCAGTGTGTCTGTACGGCAATATAGGGAGTGAAAGATCATTTTTTAGTTTTAAGACTTAATGCCTACATTTCTGGGTTCTGAACTTGCTTGGTGACTGTTACCCATTTATTTTCTGACCTATTTCTCCCTTTTGGAGATGTCTACTCTATGCCTGTTCTGCAATTGTACTTCTGAAGTAAATAACTTTGGTTTTACAGACTCAGAGCTGGACGTTGGACTTCCAGGTTGGTATTGGAGCAAGATGAGACTTTCGGATTAGTGGGATGGAATGATCCAATTTTGTGTGAAGACATAAGTTTCTGTGTGGAATGCTATGGTTTGAATACAGTTCATTTCCTCTGAAGCTCAGGATGAAATCTGATTGCCTTTATGGTGATTTAGGGAAGTGGGCCCTTTAAATGTGATCAGGTTGTTAAGAGGGATTAATGCAACTCTCATGGAACTGGGCAAATTCTTGTAGAAGTGAGTGAATTCTTGCTCTCGTGGGACTGGATCAATGACCTCAGGAGTGGGTTATTGTAACACAGCACTTCCACCTGTGTTTGGCCTCTGAATGTGCTTGCTTGCTCTTCCAGTTTTCTACCATGCTATGACACAGCCTGAGGCCCTCAGCAGATACCACTGCCCAGCTTTGGACTTCTAGTTTCTAGAACCATGAGCTAAAAACTATCCTTATCTTGGTTTAAATATTTGGTGTCCCCCAAATCTCATATGTGAACCAATGCAAGAATGGGCAGAGGTTGAAAGGATTAGATTATGAGAACTATAACCAAATCATTGGATTAATCCACTGATATGGACTAACTGGATAGTAATTGTAGGCAGGTAGGGTGTGGATGGAGGAAGTAGGTCACTGGGGGACTGATTTAGGGGTTTATATTTTGTCCCTGATGAGCAGAACTCTCTCTATTTCCTGGCTACCATGTTCTGAGCTGTTTCCCTCTGCCACACCCTTCTGCTATGATGTTCTGCGTTACCTTCAGCCCAGAGGAATGGAGTCAGCCGACCATGGACTGAACCTTTGCAACCATGAGCCAAAATAAAAGTTTCGTCCTCTAAGTTGTTCTTGTCAGGTCTTTTGGTCACAGTGATGAAAAACTGACCAATATAATATCTATCCTTTATAAATACCCAGTCTGTGGTGTTAGGCTATAGCAACAGAAAGTGGACTAAGACAGTCAGCTTCACCAGATCCTGTGGTCTAAACATGAGTGAGACAAGTTTTCTCAAGAAAAAAATGACAGCATCATTACTGGAACAGGAGGAATTCCCTTGCAGACTGGACAAGCAAATGCCCAAATCAGAGAGCTAATCATGTCCATGAGCGCAGCTAGGTCAAACTAAGGCCTCTGACTTTTGATTCATACTTTGGTTCAAAGTATCTTCAGAAAAGATGGTGGCCCAGTGGGGGCCACCTTTTCTAGCCTCCTACTGCAGAGTAAATATTTCACGCCACCCCTACAGAGAGTGATTTTCTTTCTCAATGAGTTCCATGAAAGCGGCAAACAGCCCAGTTGTTTGAAGTGTCTGTATTTCAAAGACACCATCCCTACTTCAATTCCTGACTTGAATTTTGTATGATTCCACTAGTTCTGAGAAGAAAAACAAAAAGAAACAATAAGAACAAATACCACCTATTTGCTCTTTTAATGGTCTAGAGCCTCGAATGTGGGGTCAACACATCTGGCAAGGACTATAGGACAAGGGTCCCTAAATGTTAGCACTCAGTGGAGGAGTCTGCCTGAGCAAACCTCTAAAGGAAAGATGAGACCAGGTGTCTGTAGCTCTAGTTGTCAGAGGTTTTTCAGATGTTCAAGGTGGTTCCCTTCCCTTGAATGGGTAAATAGGGCAGGTTAAATTTCTTCTGATGTATTTCCAACCTCCCTGTGTTAGTTTTCTATTACTATAATAAAATACCTGAGATAGAGTACTTTCAATAGAAAATAGTTATTTAGCTCGCAGTTCTAGAGGTTCAAGGGCAAGGCACTGGGTTGGCTCAGTTCCAGAGAGGACCTCATGGTGGATGGCATCACAATGGTAGGAGCACCTGTGAGAATGATCACGCAGCCAGATGAAGTCAGAGAGAGAGACTGCAGTTCCATGAGAACTACACTAATCTCTTCCAAGGACATGGTCCTAGTGACCGAATAATCTCTCACAAGCCCTCACCTTCGTATAGGAGAAGATTTGCATCATCAGCCAAGACCCTTTCATTTAGGAACTGCTACAGTGCTGACAGTGGATTAGTAGTTTAAAATTAGAAGGTTTGAAGTTTCCTTTGCTTGAAGGACTCCACCTGCCTGCACCTGGGCTTTGGAGTGATGGCCCTGTCATTCAAGGGCTGAGTTTAGAGAACCTTCCAGGCCTCCCTCTCATGGGATGTTTCTGTAGTACTTGACATGGGTTGCATGGGTAGGGGATTTCCCTGGGAGTGCCACGGGGAGCTTCTGATTGCTTGCATCTCATTTGTTTTTGCCTCAATAATGCCTCACTATAGCCACAATAGCAGTAGGTGTGAAAATAGGATCCATTTTACCCAAAGTAATGTTGGAAATGATAGGTGCCTGCTGAATATTTAGTGAACGAATGAAGGCAGAGCCTCCTGGGAACATGTTGTCATTTAAGTAACCTGGGCTGAGGAGCTGCTTGATGTACCTGCAGACGCTGGACTGCCCTGTGGGAAGACAGCAGTGCCTGGAAATCTGAGAATCTCCGTTTTCACAGAGAAAACACTGTGACCTCCACAGACTTGAAACCACTCCACACCTCCTCTAGCATGCTATGCCCCACCAGATGTGAAAGTAATCCTCTGCAGCGGGAGGGTTAAGCTGTTATCTACCAGACTGCTGGCGGATTAGCAAGGCTTTCTGATAAAACCTTAAAGGGTTAGTTTCATTTTCCCCTTCACGCTCAGGGAGCAAGGGAAAAGACCAGGCTACATTGCAATTTGGGCTGGAAAACGAATGAGAGGAGAGGGAGGACCTGACAGTGGGCAGTGAGGTCCAAGGTGAAGGCTAGAGGCCGGCACTGGTGCAGCCATGGTTTCCTCGGGAGATTCTGGACAAGACATTGACTCTCTGGGCCTCTCTTCCCTTAGCTTCAAATGGGACATACTATTACCTGCCTGACAGAGACATTGTGCAGATGAAATGAGATCATGGACACGAAAGGCCTTTGAAGATGTTAAAAGCACTTCCCCGTGCAAGGCTATTATCTCAAAAAGGAGATGCATCCCAAAGCTGAGCCTTGTCCTCAAGTGCCAAGATTCTCTGGGGCCTTCAGGGTCTGGCCTTTGCCCTCTGCTCAGAAGCAGTGTAAAGGGGACCATCTGGTTCAAGGTCATGTGGATATTGTAAGAGAGAATGGAGGTGGCAGCCATATATGCCTCTGAGGAGTGTAACTGGGAACCTGGGTGTGTAACTGTAGCTTTGGGAGTCAAAGGAGGTGGGCTCATGCTGGAGAGAGAAGCTTCTCTCACCTCTAGTGACTCCTCCACATGCTCTTGAGGGCAGGGCAAGCACAGACTCAAGGTCCTGCCCTCCAAAATGGCCTGGCTTTAAAGTAAGGTTATTAAAATCCTTCAGTCCATGCTTATTTCTTATTCTTGTCCTTAAGACTTCCTTAATAAATTTAAATTCTAGTTGGAGAGAAAAAATAAAGACACAGAAGAGAATTTCATAACAATGAATATTTAAAAGTGTAGCATACTGCATAAATTCAGAGACAGGGAAACCAGTGTGGGCTGGGGAGGGCTTCACATGGAGAGATGTGTGTTTGGAGGGGCTAGATACAGATCTTGGGCCAGTGTTTAATTTCTCTGTGCCTCAGTTTCCTCATTTGTATGGGGAGAATAATAATAGTATCCACCTCATTAGACAGAATCTGAAAACTACTAAATATTTAACCAAAGGTACCTGTTACTTCTATTATGCTGGAGCTTTGTGGATATGCAGGATTTAGAGAGAAAAGGAAAAAGTTTTTTTTTTCTTTTGTTTTTTTAATGGGGGCATGAACAGCAGGTGCAGAAGACATGGGAACATATGCAGACCAATTTTGAGAAGCTAGTGAAAAAGAAGAAAGTGCATGGTGGGGCTGTCATTCAACACATTTCTCAGGCTTTCATGGGATTCTGGAACACCACACTGAACCACAAAGATATGGAACCCAGGCTTGAAATAGGAGACTGCTGGCCAAAGTGGGAACCAGAAAATGTGACCCCAAAACCAAGATTATTTAAGGTTCAGCAAGGTTCTACTGGTGGGTTATGTGTGAAGGTCACATAAAATTTTATTACTATTATTTGTAAGAAAAAGTAATTTGAGGATTAATAACAGATATTTATTTTAAATTACATCTAAAACTTACGAATCATAGCTCTTACTCATGCAGTGTAAAGACTGCATATACATCATATAGTAGTGTAGGTAAAATAACATCTGAGCGCTTTATCAGTAAAACTTTGGGAAATTAGAATAGTTCTGTAGTCTTATTATCCCTGTGCATGCACACATGGACACACACACACACACACACACACACTTACACACAGCAAAGGCATTTGCCCTTTATCCTCTAGACAATTGTATGAAGGTGGCTGAGAAGAGTGCAACATATTGAAAGGGTATTTAAGAAGATTACTCTGAGAGGAAGGAGATCAGGGGAGGATTGAGGGGAGGGAAAGGATAGTTGCTGAGGGAATGAAATTGATCAAATTATGTTATGTGCATATACTAATGTGTCACAATGAACCCTACTATTATGTATAATCATAATGCACCAAAAACAAAATAAAAATTAAAAAGAGGATTATTCTGGCTGCATTGTGCAGGGTGAGGTGGAAAGATCATTAAGCAGGCTATTGTAATCATTCAAGTGAACAAAATCCAATGCCTGTCTTTCTTACTTTATCCTGATGTTGACAATGTGGTTGCAGTGTTCAGCTACATCCAATACCACTGAATGCTCATTTCAATCTTTCTGCTCTCCCTGGGCCACAGCCTAACTCTACTTGCATTCCCACCAAACCTCACCAGCTCAGCTCTCCAATTCTGCAGGCCCATCTAAGTCTTGATAACATGGAACCTGGAAGTCCACTTTTCTATCCCCTGCCTTTGGGATAGGGTTATGTAGGAACCCTCCTAACCCTGATTACAACCCTTGTGATTAAGAGCTCTGGAAAACAGCACATAGTGATGGCTAGGCAGGGGCATCTGGGGAAGCAGGGAGGCCAGTATAATGGCAGTAGAATCTCCCCCTTCTTAAGGGCTTACCTTGTGCCAAGCACAGTGCTGTGAGTTCACAAAATCATCCCATGAAGTAGGTATCATATTTCCTACCCCCATCTTTTTTTTTTTTTTTTTTTTTTTGGCACTTTACTGCCAAAGTTCATCTCCAGCCTTTTTTATTTTTTAATTTTGAGACAGGGTCTCACTAAGTTGTTGAGGCTGGTCTGGAACTTTTGATCCTCCTGCCTTAGCATCCCCAGTTGCTGGGATTACAGGCATGAGTCACTGCACCAGGCATGCCCCCTTTTCTTAAAGACAAGGCAATCAAGGGGGGAGCAACTTGCTGAGCTTATGAAATTGTAAGGAGTGCTACTCAGCTTTGCACCTGCACTCTGCTGGAACAGGCTACCTCCCAGGGTCTCTGGGTCTTGAGTCCCGCCCTTCTATGAACCCTTAGGGAAAGGGTCCTGTAACAAGGGGAAGGATGTTTAGAATTGTTCACCTGGTTTTTCTGAGTCTCAGCTTTGTGTTTTGTAAAATGAGCAGGTATGGGCTGGACGTTTTGAGTCAGTGAATTGTATTAAGCAAATGAAATCAGATGGATTCCAATAAAGCTAATACTGGATATGTGATCCCTGAATAATTTTTAGCTTAGACATTCTAGAAGCCTTTTTTCTCACCACACATTCCAGCAATTCTATCTTTCTACATCTATGATCCAACCTAAGTCCCTACTGCACACCAGCTTACCCGTTTTCATGTGAAAATCCATCTGTTGGCTGTGGAGAGATGAACTCTGCATGGGCATGCATATGTGGGAACTGTGGCAGGGAGGGAGGTGAAGGATCTAAATGAGCAGATGGAGCTGCTGGAGATTAAAAGAGCAAATGTGAGGCTGGAGATGGACATGTAACGATGGAGTGATGCTCAGGCTGAGGTGAACCAACATACATGTCAGACAGTCACACACAGCAGCTTCCTGCAGCTGGCCCGTGACAGGAGTCCAGCTCTGGAACTGGGAGACCTGAGGCTGGGGGTGTCTGACTGAGATGCGTGGTGGCAGCCCAGTGCTCTCCATCTTCCAGAGAATCCTGACTAGCCTTAGGGTAGAATCAGACCACAGGACAGAATGCCTCCAGGTAGAACTCATTCTTCATTTTCCCTTTTTGAATCTAAGGTCAAATTAGAGATCTTGTTAAAAAGAAATTAGTCATCAGCTGGTTTCAGATTCTGAAAGCCCAGTGCTTGGCTGCCAAGCAGCCGCCACAGCACATGGAGCAGGGGACTGTGTGATGGTCTCCTGGCTGCTCCTCTGGGCTCTGCTTCCCTGTTCTCGGTGATTTGGGGTGGGTGGGCATGCAGCTCTGGGGCTTGAGGAGAAAAGAACTAACAATATCCTGATGAATGTGTGGTTGGAGTGACAATGGATGGAATCTATAGTTTTCCTGATTCTAAACAAATAACAAGAAACAGAGGGGTGTCTGTTTGGAGAGGGGGCTTTGGGGCCTGATCCTAACACTTTTCACAGCCCACGGTGTCTTGCTGACAAATGCAGTCCAGCCCCAGGTCCTGGAAGGGCCGGTCATTTGGCTCCTGGTGAGGAGCACTGTCACCCTGTCCTGAACTTGGAGTGTGTTTAAAACCCCATTCCAGCCAGGACTGGAGTTCTTAGAACTTACTGCTGTGTTGTAATGTAGGAAATCAGGCTGGCAGCTGGGTTTGGAAGGATCCTCATATGTGCTTCTCAGGGGACAGAGAGAGGGAAAGGAACTGGAGCAGCCAGGAGGATGAGCAGATCTGAGAGTGTGAAAGGGTGCCTTGTGGTCATTTTTGATAGAAAATAAATATTCACCATCAAGAAAATGTCTTCTACTTGCCAGTCATCTGTCCTAGGCACCTCATGAATATTATATCCAACCAAAGAATGGGAGGTAGGGGTTTTTACTCTTATGTTACAGAGAGTAAACTGAGGCTAGAGAAAGTTCTGCAGGCTTCATTTAGTAAGTGGAGAAATGTTTCATTATACAGAAAAAGTTAACACAGCATGGGGTCAAATTCTGACTCCCCTACTTACTGGCTAGGGGACCCTAGGAGAGGAAGTAGCTATTCTCTTTCTCTTAGTTTCTGTACTCCTAAAATGAGAAAAGCAAACAAACAAACAAACAAACAAACAAAAAATCTGCCTCATCAGGTCCTTGTGAAGCTTACATGGGGTGCAGAGCAGGTGCACAATGTACCAGTGGGGTCTATTTTCTCTCTGTGCAGAGCTACAGGACACCAGCCTATGAAGGCAAAGGCCCTCTCACACTGGGAAAGGGAGTCATTCTGAACATGTTTTCTTCACCTCCAATTATTTACTCCTCTTTCTGGACCCGGAAGAGAGCCTGTGTTTTCAAGACATTTAGAAAATGTGATCTATGCTAGGCATGGTGGTGCATGCCTACAATCCCAGAGGCTCAGGAGGCTGAGGCAGGAGGATCACAAGTTCAAAGCCAGCCTCAGCAACTTATTGAGGCCCTAAGTAACTTAGTGGGACCTTGTCTCAAAATAAAAAATATAAAAAGAAGAGCTGGAGATGTGCCTCAGTGGTTAAGTGTCCCTGGGGGTCAATCCTTGGTACAAAAAAAGAAAAGAAAAAGAAAATGAGATATATTGAAAAAATAATCATGTAGGACTGAATATCTGGCCTCAGAAGGTTCTACTGTCTTCCCTGCAAATTCTTCAAGCCAAGAGGCTCTTTCTCTAGTCAGGCCTAAGAAAAACACTTCAAATAGCAGCCCCTGAACTGTGGCACCATCTCCCCCTCCCCCCCACCATTTCCTCCTGTCATCTAACTTCAGTGTCACCTGGCTGCCCAGTAGAACTGCTGATATCACATCATCTGTGAAGGCAGGGGACAGATGTTTAGTCTGTTATCTAGTACTTCTGTTGGGTTTCAACATGGTGATTGAGCTCCATCTTGGTCATATCCTTTTTAGGACAATCCCAGCTCCTTTGCCCACGGAAACAGCAGACTCTGCTTTCCCTGAATAGTCAGTACCTTGAGGGTGATATGGTTGGTACCAGTGGCTCCTGGCCCACAGGACATGTCCTTGCTTTTTTTTTTTTTTTTTTTAAGTGCTGCCTGGATCCCTTGCATTGAAGTGGGTATTAGGGTAACAAGATGGGGAGGGGTAGCTCACCTTGAGGGAGCACCTGTTTGTAAGACATCTCTTCCCACCTGCAAGAGGAAGGCACGCCTCAGGTGCAGCAGACCCTCCTCCGAAGTGAGAAAGATCACTGCTCTCACAGGTGCTCTGAGGCACAAATAATAAAATTTGACATTCCCCACTTTTCAGTAATAAGATTACACCTATAATAGCCATGTTCAAGAGCTAGGAGGGAGGAGTGAAGCTAAAGAGTGGGAGAAGGAGGGCCCGGGCTGCAAATCATATAAGCCTGTCGGGTGTGCACAGAGGCAGCTGTTTCCATTTTCAAAGCTCTACTGAATTCTCTCTGAAAAAACACAATTTGCAGCCTCTAATTTTCTCTTGCTGTTTAGCATCAAGCCATTCTCCCTTTGCAATTCAGTAGCCTCTAGAAGGGTGTTTGTTTGCATGACAGCATTGAGTGGGCAGGTCCCAGCTTCTCTGAGGCCTGTCACCTGCCTACTACTCAGGGACAATACAGTGCCAGCATAGTGCCCCTTGAGCTCACACCAGCCCCATGTGGTACACCAATCCCTAAATGAGAACATTTGGGCTAGTGATTCTTCCAGTCTCCCCAAAGTACCATTATCATTTTGGTTTCAGGAATGAAGGTCTTAATTTAAGCCAATGACTCGCCTGTGAAGAATCTTCTCTGTGTGTGTGTTGAGTAAGATCTCTTTGGAGGTTTCTTTTCCTAAGTGTTTCAGAAAAAGTCCAGCTTTGATTCCTTAAAGGACATAAAATTACTCATTCCAAAACCCTCAAACCTAAACCCAATGACATCATAGTATCTCCACCCGCCCCCCTATACCTCAGGATGGAGCTGCTTGGTAATATTTGTGTAGCTGTTATTCCCTAACATGCCTTCATCTACTCTGTCAGTAAGCATTCTGTCACTGTAACAAATACAGAGATAATCAGCTTTATAAAGAGACTATGTTTATTTTGGCTCACAGTTTTGGAGGTTTAATCCATGATTGGGTGGACCTACTGGTTTTAGGCCTCTGGAGGCCGGCCAGCATGTGGCAGCTGCAGAGCACACTATTCACCTCATGGTGGGAAGCAAAAGAGAGAAAGAAGACCAAGGTCCCATAACCCCCTTCAAGGGCACACCCACAGCGACCCAAAGCTCTTCCACTGGCTCTCACCTCTTCAAATTTCCACAACCTCCTAGGAGCCTCAAGCTGGGGACCAAGCCTTGAACACATGGGTCTTTGGTGGACATTGAAGATCCAAACTATAGTACCTCCAAATCCTAATTTAACCTTCACAGCAACATGAGAGATTGGCTGGACAGGATCTAGTCTAGTTTTCCCAGAAGCAGCAGTCTGGGAGACTAAGCAACCTGCCCAGTCATATAACTGGGAGGTAGCAGGGTATAGCAGTCTTTGGAACTTTCGTATGGGACTCTCAGCATTCACTATACAATGTTGTTTTAGTCAGCTTTTCATTGCTATGACCAAGACATGACAAGAACAATTTTAAGGAAAAGTTTATTTGGCACTCGTGGTTTCAGAGAGCTTAGTTCACAGACAGCTGGCTCCATTCCTAGGGGCTTGAGGTGAGACACAACATCAAGACAAGAGTGTGGCAGAGGGAAATAGCTGAGGACATCACACCAGGAAGCAGACACAGCTCCACTCTCCAGAGACAAAATATACACCCCAAAGGTACAACCAAGGACCCACCTCTTCTAGCCATACCCTGCCTGCCTACAGTTACTACCCAGTTAATCCCTACCAGGAAATTAATGCACTGATTAGGTGAAGACTCTCATGACCCAATCATTTCACCTCTAAACATTCTCGCATTGTCTTACACATGAGCTTTTGGGGGATGCCTCATATTTAAACTATAACAAAAGTAGATTCTGTCTTCTACCCTAAAATGACCACGTGATTCTACTGAAAAGCTAGAGTAGTGTCACTTACTGGACTTTCCAGTGAGGGACTTGAAGTCCACAGGCGACTGTGGTTTAAGGTTTTATGGATACGGGTCAACAAAAAGAGAGCAGGGCCTTTGAGGATGGGATAGGAGCATAAAGTAGGATAGAGAAATCAATGTATGTACCAGTCAGGGTTCAGTGCATAAACAGCCCATTCTGGCATTTTAAACAGAAAACAATCTAACACAGAGAATGAGTTAGAAAACAATCTAACACTAGGATACTAGTGGACGAGCTGGAGGAGGGTACTAGGCAAGGCATCTGGAAATGACTCCAGGACTGCACAGAGCTTCCCCGATAGGGAGCCACTGAATTCAAGAGCACATGCCACACAGCTGTGCTGGGTTTCAGAAAGCTGCCATCACCACTGCCACTGTGTCTATCTTAAGGCACTCAGAGCTGGAAAGCAGATGCCAAAATGTCACTGCCATGAAACTTGGCAGTTTCTAGCATGTTGCCAGCAGAAAATGGCAAACAGGACAGGTAGTGGTCTTAGATTGGCAGGATCTGGTTCTCATCTAGAAGTGTTGCTGTAAGGGGGTCTGGGAAATTTGGCTTTGTGTTGGCTGTGTTCCAGACTCCACAGAATGGGAGGGAAGATTCAGAGGCAGGTACGATGAGTTGAGCTCGCAGAAGCAGTTTCCGCTAGACACCGCTGATGCCCACTTTCTTCTTACCACCAGACAAACACACTGAAAACAAAAATTCAGTTCTGGAGTGGATATCTAAGAGGATTTTATTAGCACATCATCACCCCAGAACATACAGTATGTGTTTGCAAAAGAGCACAGGCACCAACTCTCTCAAGAATCATGGATGTATTTGATTGTAGAGTTGAGAATTTCCATCCCATGAAGCTCTCTCAGTTGAGCAGCAAACCTGTTGTAATTGGAACACAAAATCCAGGTCAGATGTGCCACGTTTCCAAGCCATCCTCATCTCAGGTGGCAGCTGGCTGGGAACATCAGCCCATCGCTCTGATCGGGAAGAGAATTGGCTGTGGCACTGGGGAGCCCTAAAGATCAAAGGTAAGGCTCACAGGGAGACCACAGAACGCTGAAAATACTCTTGCTTTGAGTGGCAGGTGTGACAGGCTGATCAGGTGGGACCATGTTCTCAGGGACTCCCCAGCAGGTTGCCACTTTGAGCTCATCCTAGCTAATGTGCCCTGCTTTCTGTGGAAGAAAGATTTTATCTGTTCCTTCCATTTGATCAATCAGACAGAACTTGAAAAGACTTTAGATGTTATCCATGCCAGCCCTCTTGTTCATTAGAGGTGTGTGGCTATAAGGAGCCAACCTCCTCTCTGTCCCCAAGGCTCCCTGCTTCTATGCTAGGGGAACACCTTCCAGAAACATGCACGCTGGGATGTTTAAGCACATCAGAACGAGAGCAGAGCAGAGCAGGAGTCTGAGCAAAAAGAAGCAATGCACAGAGTTAAAGCCCGGATCTCCTGAGCTGACTTGCTGGGTGGCATCAGACATGAGGTTCTGAATCTCTGCTTCCCCATTCTGTTTCCTCTAGTGGGAAAATGCTGCCCTCACTGGATATTCTTTTGTTTGCTTAGACCCAGGCAATCAATCAATCAATCAATCAAGTAGGAGTCTGTTTCTGTAAAAGTAAAGAAAGAAAAACAAAGATGCTGAAGTTTCTCTGGGGATCAAACCCAGTGTCTTATGCAGGCTAGGAAAGTGCTCTACTAATTGAAGAGCATCTACAGCCTGGACCTGATATGTCCCCTAAAGGCCCATGTGTTAAAGGCTTGGTTGCAGCCTCTGGTGGTATTGGGAGGTAGTGAAACCTTTAGGAGGTGAAGCCTAATGGAAGGAAGTTAGGTCACTATAAGGATGCCCTTGAAGGTGACATTGGGACCCCAGTCTCATCCTGTCTCTCTCTGTGCTTCCTTGCCACCATGAGGTGAAAAGTCCTTCTCTGCCATACCTTCCCACCGTGATGTACTGTAATACTGCAGGTGAGAAGGATGGAAAGAATGAGTGGCAAAAAGAACGGCTCTAAGTGTGTGGGACCAGCCCCTCTTGAGTTGAAGGCTGAGCGTTCCCCAGTTCCCTCAAGGAAGGCTTCCTTCTGGGAAGCAACTGCCAGGCCCCACACAGGCCCAGAGAGAGGGCATGAGGGCTCCCAACAGAACTCCACGTGGCATGTGCTCCCTTGCAAAACAGTGCTTGGCTTGGCCTACTCTTTCTGAGATGTCACCGCACTTGGCTGGTTCAGTGGTGGCCATGATATACCTGGGCTCAGCTGTACACAGCTTCCCCAGAGCGATGCCTGCATTCAGCTGCACAGCTGACTTCTGCGAGTCACCACCAGCCAGTTTTAACAGGACCGGCACCAAGTCTGTCTTCAGCAGAGAAGATGCAATGTTGGGCACCTCCATGCAGTTGCCAAGGCAGAGGGCAGCATTGCCCACCAGAACCTCATCCTCCGAGCTGAGAAGCTTCATCAGAATGCTGAACTCTATAGGGAAGGAGCAGAACAAGTAACAGGTCCTCCGGATCCCCTAAAAAGAGTCTGGCAATGGAACACGGTGGGGGGGGGGCAGGGAGGCGCTGGTGGATGCTGAGCTTCTCCAGAAACGCTGGAAAGAATGTGCTCCCTTACACACTCAGCAAATGTCCACAGGGTGCTATGACCTCCTCAACTCCTCCTGGGGTCCCTGCAGTATCTCAGGTGCCCAGGACAGCACCCAGCACAATGCAGCTACTGTGTGAATGAGCTGTGCGTGCCAGGCAGGTCTGCCTTCTCCAAAGTCCCTCTACACCCATGCTGGTGACAGTCCCACTTGGCAGCCTGAATGGGAGGCCATGTGCCGGCATTCTGTATCTTCCCAGAAGAAAAGTTCCCATCCCATAGTGGGGGCCTCCTCGGTCACCTGTGATGATAGGCTCAGACTCATACTTCCCTTGTTCACTAAAGGTGGACGGTGGCTTGTTTTCATTTTCCCCTCCCTCTAAGAAGGAAGAAAGCTGGTACTGGTTACTTCAAGCAGACTTGGAAACCATTTCAGTTTAACTTGGGGAGAGGAGGAAGTTTCCCAGTATCGACCCTGTTACCTTTGAGTGGTCTTTCAGCTAGGCTCTGCCTGGGCACTCTACCTGCGCACAGCCAAGTAGCTAATGAAATCCTTTCCAATTTGGAGGTGAACTGACATCTTTTTATACCAACACTGCAGATGTCCACAGTTCCCTTTGCAGCCTCAAGGTGGATGAACCTCTGGGATGTGGGTGCCCTTGATGAAATCCTCACTTACTTTTATCCAGTCTTATTACTTCTTCCCGTGCTTCATGATAACTATTCGTGCAGATAGCCAGTGTCTTTATGGCATAACGTGATGCAGTCTGGCCTCCTGCCTAGATTTCAGAATGAAATCAAAAAGTAAAATCAATCTATGATGATTCTTGACAAGAAAGCCACAGCAGAGCTAGTGGCCTCCTGAACTTCTAAGAGAAATTCCACTGAGAATAGCTCGTGCTTCCTGAGGAGCAGGGAGGGACTGTCACTCACATACCCTCTAACACAGCCTAACACTCCAGGCAGGAATATAGGCCTGTGATGTACACCTGACACCTCTGGAAAACTTTATGAGTGAGTGGCTGACAGGAGAATGATACTGTTGACAGGAAGAGCTACCAAAAAGGAGATGGAAAGGCCCTGCTATGCCACGTCACCTTTTGAGAATGAAGCTGGTAGTTGTCATAGAGAACACCATGAACCTAGATCATTGTAAGAGGTGACATTTGTCAAATCACAACCCTTAAAACAACCCAATACAGAGTTTTTTAAAATGCATGTGTGCATGTACAATACGCATGTGTGAGCATGGGATCCGCAGCCTCTGCTGGGGTTACAGCAGTTGTTTAGAGTGAATGACATCGTTGTCCAAGTGGCAGCCTCAACTCAGACCCACAATCCTGCCCTGTCCACACCTCCACACCCCCGTGCCCCATTCAGTGTTGCTGCACTAACGTGAGTAGGCCTCACTGGACATGCTGAAGGTGGGATCCAGACACAGCAACCTAATAATTCACTTTGCCCTTTCAGGCAAACCAGTTACTTGTTTGGATTCATTACATTCATTTCACAGGAAAATTCCTACATCTTTGGTCACCTGGCAACTCTGCAGCCTCCATATCTCATAAATGGAGTTACATCTAACAATCTCCAGATAACTATTTAAAGCATCATGAGCCCACGAACAAAATAATTGGCCTGAGAAACCTTGCAAAAAAGCCATTCAAACCGTCTCGTTAAAGAACAGAGGCCATACATTTTGAAGTTAGGCTTGAAGGTAAGCAATTTTTTTCTGGATACATCTAAAGAGCAATTTACTTATTCAACAATCTTTTGCTGATGTTCACAGCATTGTCCAGGTGGACAGGTTGGTTGAAGAGAATTCCTCTTCTAGAAGTTTAAAATCTAGCAGGGATGACATAGTAGCACATTTCTGAATAAAGCTCACCCTCATTCTGCTCCCAGAATAAAATAAGACTCCTGGAAATCTTAGAGGTTGTAACCGTAAAGTCATTTTACCTTCAGGAATTTAATCATTTTCTTTACCACTCCTGTTTCCACGGCCTCCTGGATGATGTTCAGAGAGGAAGAAAGGGTCCGGCTCAGAACACCAGCAGCTCTCTGTGTGAAACAGAAGGAGGATGATTAAATGTCTGTTTCAGAAATGCTGATGACCTTTAAAAGTTAACAAGAAGTTTGGCAAGGCAAAAGCAATCATTAGTATCAGAAACAGAACACGCACCTGGACTTTTAAACAATGTAATGGCCAAGTCACACGTGGCAAGCATGGTTCTTGTTAATGAAGCTGCGAGGGAGGCAGTTTAAGGGGCTGAAAACACTGCCCCCTGGAACACCGAGGCCCGGCTTACTTCAGCTTTACTCACAACCAACCAGCTCAACTCTGAGAAGGAAAGTCCTCTTTGGTCCCTCCCAGAGATCTGGACCTGCAAGGCCCTCATTAGGAGAGGTTCTGCTTCCTGGATCTATCCTCTCTTTTAGTTTTCATTTATCTTTATCTTTCTGAATCTTTATCTTTTTGTTCTACTTTCTGGGAGATTTAATTTACTTTATTTCCCAGCTCTTGTGGCTTTTTAAAAATAATATCAAGTAGTTACTGTCTTATGGGTATAACTATCCTGAATCTTTCTCAGGAGGCAAATGATAGTTCCTACTGTTTTCTTCTATTTCCTATATATCTTTCTTTCTCAGGGATGATTTTTTTCTGTTTATCTTTTTTTTATTTTATTTGTGTGTGGTTTTCCTAAAATGTCCAGTGACCCTTAGCTGCCCAGTCACACTTATAAAAAAAAAAGCAATAAAGATGTATTTGGGTGTGTTGTGTTCGTGGAAATTTGTTGATAGGCAGGAAGAGAGGGGGCACCCCCAAACACTACAGAGATCACAGTTTTCTCTGGCCTTTCCATTTACTAGAGAAAAAAGTGCAGTACTTAAATTCCACTGCTCTTCCGCACTGCAAGATCCTAATGTGGTCCTATGTCATGGTCTTGAATAAATCATCCTTACTGTGCTTCAACGAATAAAATGCTCTTTTATCCCTGAGGATAGAAGCTTGCCAAATGAGGTCCCCCATTTCAAACTCATGCCCTCTGTTGTCCCTGGTATTGTGAAATCTCTGTGACTCCAGGGTATTACAAGAGAAACCTGCTAACCCTGTAGCTGTGTCCCCTCCCTCTGTAGCCAATATGAAGGTTTCTCCGGCCTTGGCTAATTACCATTCTTGCAGTTGTTCTCCATCTTCCAGAAATGTGTTAAAATTACTTTCCCAATGGTAATCTCTTGCCTGTGTGCCTTTGTCAATGTGGGTTTCTATCTTTTTTTTTTTCATTTCCCAATGTCTTTAATCTCATTTTATTAAGGTCTCCAGAATGAGATGGGATAAACCTGTGCATTAGATTTTTGATATTGTTTCCCTGGCCTGCTTCCTACAGATGCTAGAATTCTGCTAGAGCCGACCCTACAAATCCCTTTTTAAGCTCAAAACAGTGGAAAATGTGTACTAATCAAGGACCAGATTCCCAGGATGAAGCTGCTGCCTCGCTTAGCAAGCTGGGAAGTGCCCAACTGGGACACACATGGAAATATAGGAAAATCTGACCCAAGACTTCCCTGAGGACACAGGCCTAGTTTTAGGTCTGAACCACACAGAAAAGCCCCAAGCACTCAAGGCCAATTTGAGGTGGGTCATGGGCCTCTTCTGAGGATCTGTTGAAAGCTATGATGCCCCTCTTGTGAAAATGCACATACGCTTGGACTCTACACAATTTCTTAGGGTCCAGGGAATCTGCAGACCCACCACAGTTTCATGGAGTTCAGGTTAAAACCTTTGTTCTATAATGCCTGACTGACTTCAGGGAAGTTGTGAGAGCTGGCCCTAAACAAAGAAGGTTGGATCTACTGAGAACCATTTTAAAACTCTGGAGCCATTCCCCAGCCTGCAATCCTTGAAGGGCTAGTTTCCCAGACTTGCCTTGAGTATGAGCCTGACTACTGCTCTAGGTTTTAGGTCCTGCCCTAACAGGTAGCAAAACAGGGCTGGTTACTAACATGAGTGAAGAACACATTCTAGGATGATAGCAAGTAGTCTCTTGGATCATATTAATACTCTTCTCCTGATGCCCTGTGTTAACATAAGCCTTCTCAGTTTTCTTGGCCAAACGGCAGGACACAGAAAGCCTTTCCAGTATATGTCCCCAAAGGGTCCAAACCATTATGCATAAAAAAACTCCAAGATCTGTGGCTTCAAAACATGGGCCTGGTTTTTTTAAAGATGGATGAAAGGGACTGTAAATAAAATCCTTTGGCCTGTCCCATCCGCACAAAATCTCTTGAAATAGGATAAACAGGGTAGATTATGTTGTATCATCTGATTAGATTCCAGAACATACAGAATATGGATTCTTATCTTTGGTTCCTGGACTGTAGGGGGTCTGCAGATGCACTCTGAGAGAAGATCACCAAATACCCCAAATTATAGGCAAAATTAGGCATTTGTGTGTTTGTGGGCATCATTCAGAAGTGTACATCTACCCTGTACCTCGGAGAGGCACCAACTTCTCAAACGTGGTGACAGCAAAAAGGTTGAGATGCACTGGCAACAAAGTAGAACAAGAACAAGAACAAGGAAGCCATTTCTGGACTCCCTGGAGAACTTACTGTCAGGATTCCTCCATCCTGGCTATTTAGTAGAGACAGGCACCTTCTGCTCACCTCCAGAGCCCAACCCTGCAAGCACAGCGAGAGTTTAACATCCTGATCGCTGGAATCCTCTGTGGAGCTGCTTCTGAGCAATCAAACAGAACCGGCTCTCTTCTCCCCACCACGGCACGCTGTCCAGATTTCTCCCATAATGCCTTCTTTCATTGTTCTTTTTCCTCCCCTAACTCTGGGCAATGCTTGGATAACAGGGGCCATATTTTTTTTGACTTTGTAAATACAGCCACTAGTATTCTTCTCTGCACCCTCGGCACGCAGGAAGCTTTCTGAATGATTATGTGACTGAGCGATTCATCTCACCCTCAGCAGAGCAGAGTCAGAGAGTCCCTCCAGCCCTCCACATTCCCACTGCTAGCATTTCAGCCTGTATGCCCGGGTTGTCTTTGAGAATGGGAATGGTTCTATGCAACAGGATGAGTTCAGGCTCTTCCAGGGGTCCAGAGAGAGAGAGATAAGAATGCTGTACCTCTGAGACAAAGGGGACCTGAAGACACAGGTTCATGATGAGCCCCAAGAGAGTGTATATGATCTCTCTGAATAGGTCCAAGTCCTCCTCACATCTGGCCTTGGAAACAAAAACAAGGTAAACAATGACGTTGCTGCCTTACAGCTTTTCATGGTCATCTCTTTCCTTAGAGTCTCAAGGATAGTCTCATTCTTGAAATTGTCAATGTCATGGACTTAAGTGATGGTGGAATCCCAGAGACTGTTCCGTGAGTTCACATTAATCCAGGAGCTGGGGAAGGAGTCTCTGGTCCTCTGCCATGGCCCTCTGGCTGAGCCTGTCTCTAGGTTTAAATTGAAGAGTGAGTGCTGCAATGAATGATCAAGTTGGTTCCACCAGAAAATCCTACAAATCTTTCCAGGGTGGCTGAGACTTGATCTGGAGAGCTCTTTAAGTCCAGCAGTCCATAACATCTATAGTTACAGAAGGGATTAATAACTAGTGGCTCCTGCACTCTGAGAAACAGAATTTTTAGAAAAGACAGATAATTAGGAAGAAGACACTGCCTCCCTCCCCCCAAGATAAAATACCAGCTTTGAACGGAAAAACTAAAATACCAGAAATCCCAAGCAGGCATCCCCAAAATCTTCACAGGCTGCCATGTGTTTTCGGGCGGCAGGCTCAGCACTGAGGTTCCCCATGATGGCAATGCACTGGCAGAGAGCTGAGTGGTTGGTTGTCTTGGGATCCTTCTTCTACAAATAAAGCAAGAGAAATGAGGCCTCAGAGAGCAGGTAAATGATGCCACCGGAGTCTCTAGGAGCAGCCCAAAGGGGTCATCCTGGCAACACAGTGAAGCCTAGAAGGGCCTTGACCCTTCCATGAACCAACTGGGATCACCTGGGCAACCTCTTCCCTTCTGCATTCCCACAGCTGCGAAACTCTGGAGGACCCTATCTGGGCACAACTTGTTCTCCATAGAGGACCCTTACTGTCCTCTGCCTGATCAGCTCCAATTGCTACATTTGTCCTCCTGAAAGGGATGATTTCCTTTCAGGGGACAGCTGCAGGTTGTCCTGAAGATAAGACTTTGTGCCAGGAGGGGAATGATGGAGACTGACAACCCCTACCCCACACTTGTCACCTAAGCTGCAGACTACTTGCAGCTTTTTCTCCTCTGTGACTGACCCTGACCATATGCCACCTCTATCTGTCCAGCCTGCAAGTATTTGAATAATTGACACTTGCATACATCTTAGCTGGGAATAAATGATTAATCAATCTGAGAGACAACAGTGGTTCTAGGGTGTAAACTGTATTTAAACAGCTCTGCTCAAGCTCCTGGGTGCCTGCCATGGAGGCTAGAAATAAGGGCTTGCTCACCAGAACGCCTATGAGTACTGGAAGAGCACCTGGAAGGTTGGCCTGGAACCAAACTTGGAATCTGTTGAGAGCATTATCAACAGTTATCAGCCAGAATTATTTCTACATGCCACAGACTATAAAATACAGCATCTCAGGTTATTCACTGGGCACCTGTGGTTTACAGCATGCATCAAGAATTCACTCTGAGCCCCTGCCCCCCAAACAGTCACTGAGTATGTAATATGGCTTCAGTTTTTCTAGGTCTGGAGAATTGTCTTTGATGTCAAACACCAGACCTCAGACAACAGCTCTCCTAAGTAGAATTCCTAGGCCTCTGTTGAGTTGACTCTGCACCCTGAGTCTACAGTGCGCTGTGCAGATGGGACATACAGTTTAAGCACATTTACTTGTTGCAGCCACCAGGAGGGCTCAGATGTATACACGTGTCTACATGCTAGAGCACTCCACGCTCCAGGCCTGTGCCAGATGCCTGGCCTATCTGCAAGCACCAGCAGTTCTCTATCACATGGCCATTTTCAGGCAAGACCAGTAAAGTCTATAAGGATTTTTTTTTTTTTTAAAAGGTGATTGAAAAAAATCTTAAGAATAAGAACAACCAATAAACCTTTAACTTTTACCCCAAGAGCTAATCAAAACAAAAATACAAAAAATAGGCAGGAGGAGGAGGAGGTTACTCATAATGTCACTGGCAACCCAAGGGGAGGCTGATGCTCATTCTTGCCTGCTTGCTCATTCATGTCCATTGCACACAGATGTGCTGGGCAGTTATTATGCACCAGGCATCAAGGGAAAGCTTCCCTGACACATGGCAGGCATGCTCACTGTGACAGGCACTGTTCTAAGTGGCCACTCTCCTATATCTGTGAGATTGGTTCCAGGACCCACATGCATACCAAAATCCAAAGATGCTCAAATCCCTTATATAAAATGGTGTATTTGCATATAACCTACACGGATTCTCTTGTATTCTTCAAATCATCTTTAGATTACTTACCGCACCTAATACAATGTAAGTATTATATAAATTGTTGTTATACTCTATTATTTAGGGAACTACAAGAAGAAAATCTGTATATGTTCAGTACAGATGCATGGTTTTCAACATTTTTGATCTACGGTTCATTGAATCTACAGATGCAGAACTCACAGGTATCCAGGGCAACTGCATGTTATTGCAACCAAACCCACTGAGGATTGGGCCACCCTCCTTGCAGAGAGACTGAGATGGGAGTAAACAATCACAGCCCCTGGAAGGCATTGGCCCTCCTATTCAGTGAACCTTTTGATGCTCAGTCAGTCAGAAGTGCCTAGCCTATCTGCATACTACATGTGAGAAAATGACAGTTCAACACAGGCAGAAGAATTATCAATTTCTGGAACTCAAAAAATTACCTTTCATCCAGGGCCAAGTCTGTGAGCAGTCCCATGGCCGTGTTGGCCTTCTTATCTAAGAAATCAAGAAATGACAGCAGGGCTTCCAATAATCTGCAAAAACCCATAAAAAGCCTCAGAGGGGCTGTCCTCCAACTACCAGCATCCCCAACAAGGGGACTCTGCAAGTTCAGGAAGGAGTTGGCAGCCTGTTGAGAAGCTAAAAGGTGGCCTAGCCATGCCCTGCCAGGAAGCCCAGCTCCTTGCCTGCCTCAAAGAGAGAGAGTACACTGTCCTTGGATGGCTCCACCACTTAACATGAATTCCCAGGGGTTGAACAGTTTTAACCAGAGTTTATAGATTACCAGACACCAGCTTGGGAAGGAGTTTCTGGTGCTCTGCTCTGTGATTCTGGCTCAGTCAAGTTCATTAACTTAGATGACATCTAAATGGCACACTTACTAATATGCTGATGACTAACGTGGGAGGACCCCCTAATAAGGCAGATGATGGAATAAAGATTTAACAAGATCTTGACAGGCTGTTGAATACATCAGATAAAATTTAATAGGGTTAAGCTCAGCATCCTCCACTGAGAGCCAGAGATTCTGCGTTAAGTAACAGCAGCATTGAGAAACCTGCATTATAACTGGTTCACATAGAAAAGGGTTAAAGGATTTTAGTCTGCAAACACAGTCTGGGCAAACAGTCTGGTGCAGCTGCCAAAAAATGCTACTGAATCCTCACATCATCCAAACAGATATACTGGCACCAGAATGATGGAACAAAGAGCCATTTGCCCATCCAGCAAACCTGTACTGGGCATCTACACTGTGCTTAGTGCTGTGCTCAGTGCTGACCTTCTGGTTCCCCACAGTGATACACATGCAAATAAACAAGGAAGAGAAGTGTGTTAGGTGGTGTGTTGGAAACAGATACGTTAAGAGGACTCAGAGTCCACCTGCCAGGAGGTATGGGGGATAGCGATGAGGGGGGCCTCAACAGAAGATGACAGTTCAGTGTCTCTGGAGAGAGTAGCATCACCTATTCATTCCTTTAGCCACTCAGTCAACACAGAACAAGCACTGACTATACCAGGTAATGTGGCAGGTTCTGGGGTCACAACAACGAAATGAGACTCTGTCCTGGCTCCAGGTAGCTTGTAGGCCAGCACTGGGCACATGAGGACAGAAGCAAAGTGTGTCAGGCAGAGCACCCGGAAGCATGTTTGTGGGCTGCTAGCAGATGCTTACAGTCAATGCTTAAGGTGGGAGGGGGAGTACAGGGCGCAGTGAGGCAAGAGAGCTAGACAGACCCAGATCATGGTGGCCTTCCGTGGCCTGCTGGAAAGTTTTCACTTAACCCTAGAGGCCTGTGTTCTCCAATGTATAGTTGGTAGAAAACAAGTTTGGTGGTGGTCAGAGGGGTAGCAAGGTGGTCAGATGAGGTAGGCCACTCTCATCCTCTGAGAGGGAAAAGACTCCAGGAGGCTGCCTTTTAACCAAGTGCTCAGGTGACTCATGAACACTGTATCTAGAGAATTGAAGAAATGGTCACATAGGCAACAGAGAGTGATGGCAGCATTTTAAGTAGGAAAATAATAATAGGATGGGTATGTGTGTGGTGGTTTTTTTTTTTGATATCAGAGATTGAACCCGGGGAACTTAACCACTGAGCTACATCCCCAGCCTTTCATCTCATTGAGTTGCTTAGGGCCTTGCTGAGTTACTGAGGCCACCTTTGAACTCACAATCTCCTGACTCAGCCTCCCTCTGGGATGATAGGTATGCGCCACCACACCTAGCCTGACATGTATTTTTTTTTTTAATTGTTTTGCTAATAGGGTAGAAGCCAGACTGACTGAAGCATGTGCAATGGGAGGCAGGGAATCTAACCGGGGAGAACTGAGTGTCCATATAGTAAAAATGAAGAGACCAACTGTAGCAGCCACAGGTAAAGAGGTTTCATCAAAAAGGAGGTGCTCACAACGATTGAGAAGGAATGATTAAGAGATGGAGTAGAAATAAAATGATTCAGGAGATGCTAAAGAGGAGCAAGAATGAAAACATCCTTTCTTACGGATGTGGTAAAGGGTGATCCAGTCACCTCCAGGATTCTGGCTTAGGCAACTGAGTGGATGGATGTCCTCTGCAAAGACAGGAAGTTCAGGCAGAGGTCTGGTCTGAAGAACCACACTTTGGTTTATTAAGTTTATGGCACTCCTGGGCATTGAGACAGAGATATCCAGCAGCAGAAGGGTGTTGTCATCCAGCACTTGAGAGGGGCTCAAGACTGTCTCTTAATCAAGGCCACAGTTGAAAAGAGGGCCATGGGCAGGATTCTGGAGTCCCTGACTTGGAAGGGTGAAAGCATAAAGGGACTGAAAGAATACAAGGAGGTGAAGCCAGGAGTGAGGAGGTGTGCCAGGGAGGGGGATTTCCTGGCAGTTATGGTTGTGGTTTCAACAAGGGTAGGATCAAGAGGACCCAATACTACAGAGCAGCCAAGTGAGAGAAAGACCGAAAAGAGCCCATCAGAATGGGCATCTGGGAATGTGGCATCTAGTCACCCACTCCTAAGGTATTAGATCTGCCTAGGTGTTAGATCTTCTAGGAGAGGCCTGAAAGCCAAATCACATGAGGGAGCCAGAATGCTTAACCTAGAAAAGGCTGGTGTCTTCAGATACCTAAGGCACTGGAAGAAAGCAGGAGGATCTGAAGCATTCTGTAGGCCTTCCAGAACCTGGACCTGGCCACAGCCCGGAATGCTATGGGGCAGCAGTTTGTGTTCAGTGTAGGGGAATGACTTCTAGCAATTAGAACTGGGCTGGAAGTGGACAGACTGCCCTGGGAGGTGAGCTCTACGTCCTCCGTAGTGGGGGAAAGACTCCCAGCCTGTTAGCTCTGTTAGTGCCCATCTCAATCAAATGAAAATGCTAGCTCTTCTCTGGGGGATCAGGCACAGGTGTGCTGGGATGCCAGGTCAGGCTGGTTTGTCACTGAGGTCAAGGTAACGCTAAGCTTCTGCAAATTCCTCACTTCCTCAGGAGTGTACTCCAGTATTCCTGTTGTCAGAATCATTTGTTTTAGAGTTAGTTCAGATTCCTCCTCCACCAATTTAAATCTGTTTTCTTGGTCTTGACGATGAATGCTAATGAACCTGAACAGCACAGAGATGAGATAATAGTCTACGATCATTTTGGTTTTGTCTTGGGAGATATAAGCAAGTAGGCTCCCTCACCATGTGACAGAGTACTCATTCTGAGAGCAGTCATTAACTAGAGAGGACAATGTGTCCCTTTCTAGCTTCTCTCTTCCCCTCTTGCCCAGAGGCAGAATTTCTGCTCAGGTCAGAAAAGGGTCTCATGTAACCTGTAAATGCACTACCACCCGAGGTTAGGACCCTGAAGAGAGAAAACGATGACAGAAGTATTGCTGCATGCGCACCAAGTCCCATGATGCTAGAGACTGTTTCCTGCTAACCACGCATAGTCCCACTCCCCGTTACTCTGCCTGACTCTACCATAGAAACTGGAATGACTTTCCCCACCCAGGGTGACATGTGACACAATTCTGTTCAAATATACACAAATAAACAGTTGCTTCTTCTAATAAAAAGAAGGGATCTGGCTGATCTGTTTTAGGGAAGGAAGTCAGGCTGGAGTTGCAGCAAGGGGGGAATACCCAGGAAAGAAAGGTCAGAGGACACTGACTTTGACTTCGACATCCTTAAGTTGCCAGTTGCTATGCTTAGTCTTTCCTTGTTTTGTGAGGAAAAAAGATAAGCAAGGCTCTATTATGTGGAAACTCTTTTTGGTTGAGTATTCTGTACAACGCTGCAGGAAAAAAAAACGTCAACCGACACAGATACATCATCCCTCTTAATGTTACTGTAAGTTGAAGATGCAGATGAGATGCTGGGGCCCATCAGGGCTGAGTAACTTTCCTGGTTACATATTTAGAAAAAGACAACCAGAGGATTTAGGCTCAGGACTGCTTAAGTCTAAAAACCCAGCACTGTCTACAAAGTGACAATGGCCCTTGGCCCGTTCTTGTCAGTGAACGTTCACTCCTTCAGCCTCAGGTATCAGGGGAAGTATTTTGGGAGGGAGGTGATCGTGTGTGCCTCTGTGAGAGTTGTGGAGGTGCATGCTGCCCTGTCTGGCTTCCGCCTACCGATTTCACCACAGACAATCCATTACATCTCCTTCTGGTTTAATTGAAGATGGACATTAGCAAGACTAGTGGGCATAGAAATAATAAGCTGAGCTTTCTCTGTCTAAAGAGCGTGGGCAGAACTGCATGAAGTGATTGTAAATGCCACTCTCCAAGACACTGGAAAAATGCATATTGAGACTCAAGCAATTCAGAGATAGCTTGGGGGACAAACATTTATGATAACTATAGCTATATTTATTCAAAGAGACAAAAACCAAATGAAAGAAAAAACACATGATGAAGGTATCAAGAAAAGAACTACAGATTCATTTGAAAAATAAAATGTGCTTTTGGAGAATTTAACTCCACTAACAATCCACCAGCCTTGTGGACTGAGCTTCAGGGGCTGCCACGGCCTTGCTGAGGATCACTGTGATGACAACTGGATGATGATGAGGAGACAGAGAGAGCCACAGCTGAGGTTTACTAACCACCCTGTCCTTAGCACACAATGGGCCTTCTCACAGGATGGGACAGGTGCAGACAGAGCTGCAGATTTGGCACCTTTGTTCTTTCCAACTGGGACCAAAGGGCAGGAACTGGGTGCCAAGGAATAGCACCTGGGAGAGAGGTGGGTAAGTTTCCCTTGATACTTGCTATAGCTTTTCCTGTCCCATCTGTGAAATGGGGTAATAACTTGTTGCCTACTTCCCAGGACAGGGAAGATAAAAAGAAGTAATAGTGAAAACACTGGAAGGCTAACTTGTGGTTTTAGGTTATATCTGAAATGCTTACAGAGCAGGCGGTAGTCATTGCTACTTTTCCCTTAGGTTGAGCCATGATGTGGCTGACACGCATCCTTTCTGATCTCAAAAACGGCAATTTCCTGTGTTCAAACTAACAATCTGAAGATAAATAAATTGAAAATTAATAAAAAAATAAATGCCCTAATAAAGTAAAGAAAATAATTAAAGAAAACTGAAAAATACTGAGCAGAATCACTGTGGTTCAGGTAACTTTTTAAGGAAGTCTTGGAAAAGAGGACCATTCTATTCTTATATGCTTCAGCCTTGGAAAGCCTTTCTGTAAAAGCATTTGTTTTATTAATTTATACTCTACCTTTTTTCAGAAAGGGTTTAAGGATGTACAAAATGTGGTAGATAGCATTACTTCAAACAGGAACAAAAGAGGAAAAGTAAGGGCAGGAACAGGGTGGGGCCAGGCTTGAGGTTAAGAAAGCAGAAGCAAGTGACCCTTTTCAAAAGCAGGGCTTCAGATTTGGCTTTAGAAATGCTACCACTGACATCATCTACAATATCTGCAAGATAGAGACACTTCAATTGTGTGGGACAGTAAACTGTCCATGGTACTGGTTATGGTTTAGATATGAGGTGTCCCCCAGAAGCTAATGTGTAAGACAATACAAGAAAGTTTAAAGGTGGAATGATTGGATTATGAGAGCCTTAACCTAATCAGTATATTAATCCCCTAGTAGGGATTAACTGAGTGGTAACTACAGGCAGGTAGGGTGTGGCTGGAGGAGGTGGGTCACTGGAGGCATTCCCTGGGGGTTTATATTTAGCTTGCCCATGGTGAGGGAAGCAGTCTCTCTCTGCTTCCTGGTGGCCAAGTCCTGAGTTGCTTTCCCTCTCCATACTCTTCCACCATGATGTTCTGCCTCACCCTGGGCCCAGAGCAATGGAGCTGGCCATCTATGGATCAAGACCTCTGAAACTGTGAGCACCAAATACTTTTGTCCTCTAATTGTTCTGGTCAGGTCTTTTGGTCACAAGGGCAAAAGAGCTGACTAAAACAGTACTGAGCTCAGATAGGAGCTTTTCAGGACAGGGCATTACCGTCAAAGGCTCTTTCTGCTATTGACCCTTCAGAAAGTCTGATAGTAGTCCGTACACATCAGTAGCATAAGGAGGGAGGCAGGCCCCCTCTGCATTTGTCTAGTGAGTGATGACCTGACATGCCACAAGGAAGACCCCTTAGCAGAGCCTTACCGGGTTAGGTCAAGGTGGCTGATGACCAGGCTCCGTCCGTTCTCTGTTTGGGCAAGCTGTACCAGCAGTGCCAAACTCTGCTGTTGGATGGCAAGGACTCTGGATGCCAAGAGGGAGGGCATCAGCCTGGCCCAATCTGGGTGTACTATAAGCAGACGCCGGTTTTCCTCTGCAAAACATAGGGGTCATCTGCTTGGTGAATGCCATGATGGCAGGTAAGCCAGTTTTATTTCCCACCATCCCAATGGGAAATAAATTCTTATCCATTCATTTGAGAGGCAGGATAATGATGTGTCAGAGCATGACTTGAGAGGCAGACTTTTGGGTCTGAATGAGCAGGGAGCAACCTTAGCCAACTGTTAACTCCTGTGCCCCTCAGTTTCCTCACTGGTACGATGAGGGCAATGACTTGCCTCCTAGAGCTGTTAGTAGGATTTAATGAGTTGATACCTGATCAGGCCAGAATAGCACACACACAATGGCTACCGTTATTGTCAAAAGGCTTGGTGCACACTATCTAGAAATGGGAGGCACAGAGTAAGAAATGTGCTTAACTGTGGAATATCATTAGGTCATTGATTTTTTTTTTTTTTTTTGGTATTGAGAATTGAACTTAGGGGCACTCGACCACTGAGCCACATCCCCAGCCCTATTTTATGTTTTATTTAGAGACAGGGTCTCACTGAGTTGCTTAGCACCTTGCCATTGCTGGGGCTGGCTTTGAATTCATGATTCTCCTGTCTCAGCCTCTCAAAGTGCCGGGATTACAGGCGTGTGCCACCGCACCTAGTTAGATCATCAATCTTCATAAGACAGCCAGAGTGAACACTTGAGTTCTTTCTTGGAAACTGGAATGTCACATAGGTTAATTAATAAAGCATGACCTCCCCTAGACTATGAGCTACTTGAGACTACTAGCATAGATTTAGCCCCTTACAGCTCACCAGGTATTTGAATTTGTCTGAGTATAGAGAGGAATAGAGGCAGAAGTATGAGACAGAGCTATGAAACAGGACAGAACAAATTGGATCTCGGTGGGATGGGACCCATTGCTACACCTCATTAACCTGGGCTCTCCTCCCTACTGTGCTGACTGCCCATTTATACACTGCACACAGCATGCAAGAAGAGGACACACCAGGCTCTTCAGGGTCTAAAAGAGCCAGACACAGAAGCACAGTACCTGACTTGTAGCCTGCCCATTAAGCTGCCACGTTTTCATTTAAACATTAAGTTTTAATCCTACAGTTCACTGTCCATGTAAAATAGGATCCATTGATCTTCAAAATGGAAAGATTTTATTGGTTTATTTAGTTTACACATTTTTTCTTATACTAGAAAAGTAGCTTGTTGTAAGTAATTTAAACAACACAGAAGTAGTATAAAGCTGAAAATGAAAATCCCCTTCTCTGGTGCCCCCTCCAGGTAAGCCTATTTCCTAAGGCACTATTATTCACTCTCACAAGAATAATGTTAAAAATACTACATGTCTTACCTGTAATTGGCTTCTCTTCCCCACTCAACAATGTCACCAACATATTTTAATTTCTCACTTTTAAGTGTTTCATTTCTCATTTTAAAAACTTCTCTGTATTTATTGAGTTAGATACATGAATATTTCATGGATCTGAAATACAGCATGTACATCTGAGGCTATGTCTGACAATATTTTTCAGATTTTAAAAAATGTAGCTCCAAGGTTCACAGAGACCAAAGTAAATGTGTTGCTCTGTCAGATTCACACAGAGAAAACTCCAGCACCAAGCCCTGCCTTCCTCATCCTCCTGCAGGTGGCTTTGCAATCATACAACCCTGAGCCATGTGGGGTATTAATGCAGGAGAGCAAGGCACCTAGATGATTCTTCTGGGCAAAAAGTGCTTTAGAAACTAGGTCCCCTAACTGCCTAGTTTTCTAGAACTTTTTTTCTTAAGTTTTGTGAAGAGTCCACTCTACTAACTCAAGAAGAAAAAATATATTATCCCACACTCAGTATTTTATAGAATATACTGCACTAACAAGCTCTATTAATGGCTCCCCAAGTAGCACTGTAAAAAAGAGATGCAGCTATCATTATTCCCATTTTTAGCGTTTTGTGTCCAAGGTCAAACTTTGTATGAAACACTTCTTAAAAATGAGGGAAATACTTAAAACCTTGATGTACACTGAAGTTGGAAAGGTGATTAAGAAAGATTATACATGAACTTAATGAGCTCCAGAAGATGCTAGCATGGAGAAAGGTAGGAGCTGACATGGAAAGGAAAATCTCTACACCATTTTATTGTCTCAGTATTCAATGCTAACAGTGTGTGAAGATGCTGGCCAGTCTCTATTATACATCTCAAGATGCTGTAAGTGGTACTCTGTCAGCAAAATGAAACAGCATTTTTAGGCAGACAGGAAACACTGTCCATCCCATAGAAAGCACATGAGCAGAAGTCATGGTTTACAAAGAGGGGAGGGGGCCAGGTGAGGCGACCACTCCTTATGCTGACAGTGACCTGGCTCACCATTCTCTGGGAAGCTCTCCTGAGGCTGGGAGGAGTGTGCACTGTAGCATGCTGGAGACATAGCTGGAAGGCAGAACCTGCTTCCAATCCACGTGATTTTGGCGGGGAGGAGTGTGTGTGGAGGTCCAGACACCAATTCTCAGTTCTCTAAGGCCTGGCCTTCTGAGGCTGGGGGACAACTGTGCCCAACCTGCATCTTGCACATCACTAGCAATGTGCTGGTGATTAGCAGTGATGACCCAGGCTTACCGTTCTCGCTACACACTGCTTGCCAGAGCTTCAGAACAGACACGCAAACTGTCTCTTCTACCACATCTTTGCCTGTCATGGAGAAGCACCTACAGTGGACAGAAAGAGCAACATAGAATCTGGAAATCAGTCTTGATTTTCTTCTCACTTGATTTTATTTCACTTCCAGATCTGTCACATGCAGGTTTAGGAAATTTGTAAAATCTAAAGCCACAGGTCACCAGGATCAAGGACTGGCCATCAGTGAGCCAGATCATGGACACAGGCTGAGGAGGTCAGGGTTGCCCAAGGAGTGGGTGGTGAGCCAGAGACCACGGGTGATGTCTGGACATAATGGCTTGTGCTGGCAACTCCAGGCCATGTCAGGGTCCTAAGCCTCAGGAATCATTCCAGCATAGTTGACATGTTAAATGCAAATAAGTTCAGCAAATCACCTCCTTCCATGTGGTAGTTTGTTCTGATGAGATTCTAAATGGGATGGCAAGACCCAGCCGATTCTACTTGCTGATATGATCAGTAAATTCCAAAAGAACAAAAGAACTGATACCCATCTTGAAGAACCTGATGGGAACCCAGCAAGAAAGGTCTTTCTTCTGACTCTGAAGTGCCTAGAGGAGCCCTGGAACAAGCTACTCTTCCTCCTCTCCAACTGTTAGTGGTAGCATGACTCAAGTGACCCAACGTTCCAACCTCAAAGGTATTGGTGTGGGAACTCTGTGACCCTGGAGGGGCCACCACTGCTGAATGAGGGGCAGGGACATAGTACCATCACTGTCTGTGTAATCAGTATCTAGTTTCACAAGAAATTATTCTTTCCTTGCTCTGATGCTGGGCTGTCCCTACCTTCTTATGACCTCATTGTCACTGATGATGCGGAATCCACCATGTGTTCTGAATAAAGTTCGCTCCATGCCTGAGACAAATTCATAGGAAACCAAGTCAGGATCCTGAACTGCCCAGTGGTGTCCAGCTGCAGCAGAGCAAGCTGATCACCAACTCCTAATATGGCAGGTCAAGGTCACCAAATTAACAGTTTGGCAGCAAGAAATACCTTTACACTCTAAAAAATGCAATTGTCACCAGCCACTCAGTACTACAGTCAGAGGGACTACTTCTAAAGAAGGAAAGCAGAGCTGGAGTGGCCCCATGGCTGAGCGGCACAATTCATCAGGTTGCAATCTTTAGAGAGCCTCTGGGAGCTGCTTAACCTCCGGAAAGAACTAGCACACCCATCTGTTCTTAAATATTTATTCTGAAGCAATTTCCAGGCTCTAGAGAGGAGCCTGTAATCTCCAAGAAACTGCTGGAGGGGGTATTTGAGCACTCTCCATTGTACACTAAAGGGAAGTCAGGGACTGCCATCCATTCGTACAAGCAACATTCTGTCACTAAATTGTTTAAGCCCTGGCATCAATGTTTACAAGAGCTGGTAAATAGAAGTAGCACAGCTCTCATTAGTAGGAGAGCCAATGCTTCCTCTGAAACTATCTTCACATTCTAAGCAGTCATTAAGTGTAAATGGTGTGAACCCGGCAGGTTATCCTACAAACTTCTGCCTTCCATTTCTCTACAGGGAAGGAGTTGTGTGCACGTAGGATGTCTGGGGTGGGCATGGGAATGTGTGGGGTATGTACAGGACGGGTGTGGGGTGTGTGGAACATAAGTGAGGACTAGTTGCGTGTAGAATACGTACATTGATACCGGTATTTATGGTGTATGTGCTGTGTGGCATGCATGTGTGAGTATATAATATAAATACCTATGGAATGAGTGCATGTCAAGAGTATGTATTTTATGTTGTGTTGTGTGTGGTGGTTATTATCTGTGTGCTGAGTTTATGCTTGGTCTGAAGAGAGGATGGAAGAGGGGCAGAGGTATTTTTTGTGCGCCCCCTTACTCTGAAGTGCCTGGAGGAGCCCTGGAACAAGCTACTCTACAAGTACATCTTCAATCAATATTTGTATAAAGGAGGGATGGATTCTTTGCCTTATAAAGCCAGACCCCCAAAATCCCTCCCTTCAAACTGACAATACTCATGAGAGAACACATCTCTGGCTTACAGTCCTTCATCATTTCCGTCAGGATCTCAATCCCCCCTGCATAAAACAAGGGCATCTGGTCAGGCTTGGAAAGGGATTCCAGGAGGTTTTTGGTTGTCACAGCTGTGTTCTTTCCTGAATCCAGTGATTTGTGGGCTTCCTTCTCTTGAAGGTCTGCCTTCTCCCGAAGATTTACTTGGTTCAGGTATTCTAGTAAAACAAGCAGGAAAACCCAAATCCAAACAAAACCCTAACAATCGACAATACCACACAAGAAGTCACCTTTCCTTCCTCCCTCTATCTCTCCCTCTCTCCTCCCCTTTCCTTCTTTTCTTCCATCCAGATGGGAGGCTGAGAAGCATAAAAGCATAAAATAATTGAAACTTTTCTTCAGCAAGGAAAATTTTTAAGAACAATGTAAAGTTTATACCAGGAGTCTTAAACCATCTTGGGGACTCAGAGAAGATTAGAAGTCTCTATAGGAGAAAAGCATAGGGAGAAAAGGAAGCAAAAATTGGGGCAGGAGAACAGAAGGAAGAGGAGCAGAGTGGGCCTGTTAACATAGGGCTGAGGCATAGGAAAGGCCAGGCTGTGGCCTTGTGGCCAAGGGCAGGGGAAGGAGGAAAACACCCTCAGGAGGAGCACAGAGGGAAATGAGATCAGAAGGAAGGGTATCAGCAGGAGCAGTCTCACCTTTCATCTGTGTCTGCAGCTTGGGGTTTATTTCTAAGATCTTCTGGTAACACTCTCTAGACTGGAAAACAGAAACAAGACCTTGAAGAGTGGTTAGGGGGTAACAGTGATTACAAGAAAGACACAGGGCATCGCAGGGCTTGGGTTCTTTACTATTTCCTCCTGGCCTTCTTCTGCTCCCAGTGCAGGAGGTAGGCATGGAGAACGCAGTGTGCATTGGACATGTTACTCAGGCTTCTCTGGGTCTGTGTGGCACTGTTTCAAAATTCATTTGAAAAAGTTGTTTTGTCAGATATAGATGGTGATAAAAATATCCAGTCCTACACTTTTGTGGATAATGTCTGTCTGGGACAGGAATAATCATAAGGTAAATGCAAAACTCAGATATGATATTTGCACTAAGAAAAAACAGGCGTCTACCTGACAGATATGCCTATGGGGAGTTAGCAAATAAATAAAACTGGAGACAGTGTTGACAGACTCAGGAACAGGAAAAAAGGACTGTTTAGTGAAATGTGCAGACTGCACAGAGAGCTGGACAGGGGCTCCCTCACTGGCTGCAGCTGACTCAGCCAGAAACCAGTGAGGGGCTCTCCTTGAGGAAACTGATGGATAAGAAGTTTCTGGAACAAGAAAGCTTCCACATCAGAGGGGTTTCTGGGCTAAGGCAGTATTATCCATAGGGATGTAAGAAATGCCCAGAGGATAGCCCAACCAGTCACCAAGAGAAAGACATGAAGGAAAAAACCAGTTCTGAGATATCTGGAAGGTTTAAGGTTCATCGAGAAGACTAAGATAAATGAATGGAAGAAAACACATCAGCATTAAAATAAAAGAGCAGTGTCACAGGATAGAAGTATATACATTGAATCTAACTTTTATTCAACCCCAGATTCAATCTGTCGGCAACTTCTGGTGGCTTCGCCATCAATATGTGTCCATAATCCTATCATTTCTTATCACCTCCATCATCATCAATCTGGTTCAGGTCATCACTACCTCTTGTTTGGATGTTTTATGGCTATTAATAGCCTTCTTTCTAATTGGTTTTCTGTTCTTATTTTATCTTATCTCTGTTATTTTCTTATTTGCATCTTGCCATGCCAAAGTTTATTCTCATATGGAAGTCAAAGTAATCCTTCAAAATACAAGTTAGATCATGCCAGTCTTTGCTGAAAACAACCCAATGGCTTGCAGATCATTCAAAGTGAAAGCAAGGCCCTCTGCTGAAATGCCTGGAAAGCTCTACAGGACCCCCGCACCCCCATCGCTCTCTAACCTCCCCTTCCTCTCCCCTCTTGTCTTCATTCTAGCACCCACTGTTTAGAGTCCTCCTCTTTTATGTATCCTATGGTTTGCTCACTTTACTCCCCTCCTTCCTTCAGAGAGGCCTTCCAGGACCACCACATACAAAACCAGTCTCACATTCACCGCTTCCAGATTTATTTTTCTCAGTAGCACTTACCATCTAACATTAAACTTACTACACCTAACAAGCTACACCTCTACTTATTTGGTTTCTGTCTCCCAGCTGTCCCCATGGGAAAAATGTAAGCTCCATGATATCGAGGACTTGTTCTGTTCACTGCTGTGTTCTTACCTGCACTGACAGTGCCTGACACATAGGAAGCATGCAATAAATACTTGCTGAATGAATTCATTAACTGAAAGAGTGAATAAGACTTGGTGGAGATAGACTAATAATCTTTTCATTCACATATTTTTATTCAACTTCATTGTAATAAACCTTTATTAGTTTTACAATTCAATCCAACAAAGTAACTTTTAAAAAATGTACAATATGAGGCCATTAATTTTAAATATCTAATATCTTACAAATGGAAAGGTATCCCACATTCATGGACTAAGAAAAAATATTTTTCTAATGGTAATATTCCCTAAATTAATTTTCAAATTCAGGTAATATCCATCAAAATTCTATGTGTTTTCTTGGTAGAAACTGACAAGCTGATCCTGAAGTTCACATGAAAATTCAAGAGAACCAGAATAACTAAAACTGTCTTGAAAAAGAAGAGCACAGTGGGAGGATTCAGAGTTCTCAATTTTAAAACTTACTTTGAAGTTAACAAAAATTAAGATAGTGTGGTACTGGTACAAGCATATACTTGTAGATAAAATTCAAAATACAGAAAGAAACCCATCTCTTCATGATTAACTGATTTGAATCATTCAAATGGAGAAAGAATCATCTTCAATAAATGGTATTAGAACAATTAGATATCCACATGCAGAAGAATGAAATTGAACCCATACTTTACTCCACATTAAAAAGAATGGATCAGGTCAGGCACGGTGGTGCATGCCTATAATCCCAGCACTTTGGGAGGCTGAGACAGGAGAATCACGAGTTCAAAGCCAGCCTCAGCAATGGACCTGAGCAACTCAGTGAGACCCTGTCTCTACATAAAACACAAAATAGGGCTGGGAATGTGGCTCAGTGGTCGAGCACTACTGAGTTCAATCCCTGGTACCAAAAATAAAAAAGGATCAGAGCCATCAAACTCTTAGAAACAGGTATAAATCTTCATTACCTTGGATTAGGTGACCATTTCTTGATATGACACTAAAAGCACAATCAGCCAAAGAATAGGTAATTAAAACTTCATCTAAATTTTTTTTTATGCTATAAAGAAAGTAAAAGGCAACACACAGAATGGAAGAAAATATCTATACATCAATGTATCTGATAAGAAATGTGTATCCAGAATATATGAAGAATTCTTACAAATTATAACAAGGTAAAAACTCTAATTTAAAAATGGGAAAAGGATCTGAACAGAACATTTCTCAAAAATAAAGTATACAAATGGCCAATAAGCACATGAAAAGATCTCAACATTATTAGTCATTTGGGAAATGCAAATTAACACCACGATGAGATCACTTCACACCCACTAGAACAGATATAATAGAGAAGAAAGACAATAACAAGTACCAAAGAGGATATGAAGCAACTGGGACCCTCATACAGGGCTGGTAGAAATGCAACATGCTGTAGCCACTCTGGAAGACAGTTTGGCAGTTTTTTAAAAAGTTAATTCAGCAACTCTACCTCTTTTAGGTATAGATATATACCTAAAAGGATTGAAAACATTAAAAACCTGTACAGGAATGTTTACAACAGCATTATTCATAGTTGTTTGAAAAATAGAAACAACCCAAATGTCCATCAGATAATAAATGGATAAATAAAATATGGTATACTCATATAATGCAATGTTATTGAGCAATAAAAAGGAATGAAGTTGGCTTGGAAAGGCAGGAGGATTGCAAGTTCAAAGTCAGCCTCAGCAAATTAAAGGCCCTAAGTAACTTAGCACGACCCTGTCTCAAAACAAAATACAAAAAGGGCTGGGGACGTGGCTCAGTGGTAAAGCACCCCTAGGTTCAATCCCTGGTACCAAAAAAAAAAAAAAAAAGAATGAAGAACTGATGTATACCAAGACACTGAGGAACCACTTATTAAATGAAAAACATCAGTCACAAAAGACAGCATATTGTATGTTCTATTTTATTTGAAATGTATAGAACAGGAAAATATAGAGAAGCATAAAGATTAGAGGTTGCCTAAAGTTGAGGTGGGGATGTGGGGGAGAGTGACTGCTAATGGGTACAGGTTGGAGGTGGCAAAAATGTCCTAAAATTGACTGTGGTGATAGTTTCCCAATTCTATGAATATACTAAAATCCATCATTGTATACTTTCTATAGGTAAATTGTATGGTGCATGAATTATATCTCAATAAAACTGTTATTAAGAACATGTATCTTAGCATATATATGTGTGTATAAGATAGATAAATTGATTTGGGGGGATGAGATTAAAATGAATTTTGTTTTTTCTTTTTGCTTATGTCTTTTCTCTCCAGAAGTTGAACAAATATTGGTAAAAAAGGTTGCCAAGGAGATTCCCACAGCTGATGGGGTTGCATTAGCTGACACCCAACATCCTTCCCAACTCTAAGATCTCTGAGATTTACCTTGGAAAACACTAAAGGCTGGAATAACACCTAACCAACATACAGGACCACGGTTCTTCTGTGGTACAATCAGAGCAACACTCTTGTGATCACACATGCCACTTAACGTTCCTCTAAGAACTCACCGCACTGTAGTTCTTCAGGGCCAAGTGGGCTTTTCCCATGTGAAAATATGCTTTTGTGCATTTTTCATCACACTGCATAAAAAAGAATGACTGATCAGATGTTTCAGAAGATTTGAAATTATTAGCCACTTTCCTACCTGCCTAGCTAATAGTGAGGCAGAGCTTGGTTCTCAGGATAGCTATCAGAGTTGACAATTAAAACTTTTCTATGCATCTGTGACCAAACTAACTGATGCCTGTAAGGAGCCTGGATGCACAAGTAAGCCCTCCATAAAATTAATGATACCTGCCAGTTTTCATTTCCATTTAATGAGACCCATTCATGAAACAAACCAGAAAGTCTTAGCTTAGAAGAGCTCTTGACACTGAGTAAACATTAGAATTGCCTGGGGTGCTCATAAAAATCCTAACCAGGCTGCACCCCACACCAATGAGATTATTCTCTGGGATGGAGCCCAGGCATAAATAACTTTTTAAGTTCTCTAGGTGATGTCACTGTAAAATCAAGTTTGGGAACTACTAGTTTATTAGAATAGAGAGAACTGATTCTCAGAAAACAACTGAAGTAACCAGTAGATCTTAGTGGCCTTGGGAAGGTACTATCCCCAAATAAACGGGAACTTACCTTCATATCATTTAAGATCCAAAGTGATGCCCCATTCAGGATTGAAATTTATAGCTAAGAATATGCAACTGATTATTATAATTCCTCAGGGAATGATGTGGCATAGTCATGAACTAAAATTTAAAATATCCACTTAGTTAACCTTTATTAAACCCCGTTTAGGTGCAAGGCATTCTGCCAAATCAGGTGCTCCTTAGGGTTTAGATTTAATGAGGTTCGGGGTCCACTTCAGAAGTCTAAAGCATTCTGGGTAAAACCCTGTTCTGCAACTCACCAGAAGTGGGATGTTCACCAGGTCACGGGCCAATTTTTGGACACTTATTTTCCTCATTGGAAAATGAAGAGAATAATAGTATCTTTCTCTTAATGCACAAGTTGTTAGGAGGAAGAATCGCCTAAAACACTTCGGGCAGGCTTGTTAGCTGCTGTTGGCGGTGGTTATAACAGCAGCAATGTATTTCAGAGCAAAAAAGATTTAAAGAAAAGCAGAATCGTAGTAAAAGAGGGAACAAGGTTGAAGAGGCCTGTCGACCTGCACTTTTGTGTGTGTCATTTCCTGACTCACTGGTAAGGCAACGGCAGTAACGAAGACAAGAGCACATGGGACTTCTCAGTCCATTCCGTGTGCTAGGCTCTGAACTTGATGGTTCTCATCTCATATGAAGCTTTTAATACCTCAGTGAAGTATGTACAGTTATTATCCTCATTTTGCAGATGAGGAAATGAGAGTCGGAAAGGTTCATGACCACCTGGATAGTAAGTGAAGAGCTTGAATTTGAAATATGACCATTTATAACTTTGGGACCCAAGAAGGGCTTTAAAATGATATCAAATTTCCTTCACAAGTATGCCATAGAGAAAAGCACATAGATGCTATAGAACATGCTACTGAGAAAGTTCAGCAGAAGTAAGTCTGGTCTAAAGAGATGTAGGCTAAAACAGGGTCTGAAAAGGAGGTGGGATTGGAAGCAGATCTTGAGTGACTGGAGAAGTGAAGAAAGGAGGATGCAGAGGGAAGGGGATGGGCAAGGTCTGGAGGTGGGAGAGTCCAGAGGGCTTCTGTGGACAGTCCAGCTGAGATTGAGGGGAAGGTGCTGGGTGGAGGGAAGATGAGGCTCAAAAGGGTGAGTCAGACATGATTCCACAAGATTCCACAGGGAAAGGCAGAGATGAGTGAGGATACCAGAAAATCACTTGGAATGAGGGCTGATGTCTGAAGTCATGGTGACAAAGGGAGTGGAAGGAAGTGCAGAAACCAGAGTTATGTCAAAGAAAGACCAGCACCTATTAACTCTAAATGATAACGCTGAAGGAGGATGTGAAGCCAAAACTCTGGGTGTGGCTTCCTGGAGGATATGATACATCCTGAGCAGGAGGTCACTGAGGGAAGGTATGGGGAAGGCTGAGTGGGAAGATGAAGAGCTGGCTTCTAGATATTCTGAGTTTCAAATGATGCCAAGACAACTGAATGGACACCTATAGAAGGTGCCTCTAACGCAGCCCCTGGGGCTGGGGGTCAGGGAGAGACTGGGTAAGGAGGTCAGAGAGCCATTTGCAGAGATGAGAGTTGTACTCCTGAGAGGAGATGAGCAAAAAGAGGCAGGGAGCAGAGCTGCGAACCTGGCAAATTCTTGAAGGGCAAAACTGAGGACACAGGAAAGGAATGGTCAAAGGAAAAATAGGAAACTCAGCACTGCAGGTCATGAGACCCAAGTACTCAGCACATTCCTTGGCAGAGCACCGGGGTTACACAGAGGGGGCACATGAGCCCCAAGATGAGGGCCCTGGCCACAGGCTGAGTATTTGAGAAGTGAGCGTAGCTGTGACTTTACCAACTTCTGATAACAAAGCAAAGGGCCACTACCAGACTTCTCACTACTGGGCCTTTCTCCTCTGATGGTGTGTCAGCCCTCACTAGGAATTTCTTGGGTGAACCTCAGTTTTCCTTGAAAGGAATCCTACCTTCAGAGGAAGATGAATTTCACTGTGCAGGAAGTGCTCTGCCAAGAAAGGAATGATTCTTATCCTAACTGAACCAAGCTTCACAGCTTTATCTTCCTCCATGGGGGACATCAGTCCTGAAACATCACATGAGCTTATCTCTACCAACTCAAAGGCACCAAAAAATGTTAAATTGGCATAAAAGCACTAATTCCATTAATAAGAGAGTGCCAGTGATGATCACTACTTATATTTAAAAGACTTTCAAAGAGTGAAACTTTTCTTTGAACTCAAGAAAAGAACTTCACAGGAGCTGTCACTAGTTTTCAGAATTTCTTGTGCATCTTTTCCCACGCCTCCAAGTGTTTACCAGACCTCTTTAAGTGGGAGCCTTGCTGGGCATTTAACAAGACCAGCTGCTGAGTGTCAGCGTTTTTTAATGTCAGCTCCATTGGGCCTACTTTGCCTTGGTTTCACCATTAATTACACTGTGCTTCAGCTAACATTTGGGAGCAGGCCAGTGTGTTATCCTGAGTCGGCATGAGGGTGTGTTTACTTCTTTAGTCCTTGCAGATCAGAAAAGAGATTCCTGGAGAACCTCGAGGAGATTTTCTTTCTTCCACAGAAGGGAAATGAGATCCACACCCAGGGATTAAAGAGCTTAAGGTTTCAGGAGAGAGACCATTTACAATAGATGGTTAAGAGCATGGACTTCCAGTAAGACCCACACTAGCTCTGTGATCCTGCTTAAGGTACTTAATTCATCTCCAAGGCTTGGCTTCCTTGTTAGAAAAATAGGGAAATAGTGGTATTGAACAGAACAGGACAGGATATCGTGAGCAGGCAGCAAATGGTAAGTTTTGCCCTTACTGTTGCAACAACCAAGCAAAACATCCTTGGCTTTCTCTTTTCTTACAGAATGGTGGTAAAAAAAAGAAATCCTGATCAAACAAGGTGACAAAGTAGGTTAGAGGATCTATGCTAGAGGTATGAAGACTTGATGTTGTCATCAGCTTTGGACAACCAACCCTCATACCTTAAAAACCTCTGTAGTACAATAGGGCAATGCTTACTACACACTATATCTCCTAAGGGATAAAGAAACCAGATTTTCCAGATGTTGGAGGAGGATCCCGTGTGTTTTATGAACTATCATTGGCAAAGGTGAATTTCTAACTCATCCCTGTTTCTCTGGCTTCCTCATCAATAAAAAATAAGTGGATGTGGCCAATAAGTTGCTGCAGACATGTACTCATGGTGTAGGCCACGATCATTAGACTAGGCTAGGTGTATTGTTCCAGGGAGTCAAGAAAATGCTATGGGATATACCTGGTGTATTTTTCCAGGTCCTCAATTTTCCTTGATTCTAAGTTGTTTAAAATAATATTATTATATTAAAACAAAGAGATACATTTTATGGAATGCCATGTAAAATTCACAAGGATAAAAAAGAAATTTCATGCTTCTTTTTTCTAGACCCTCCCGGGGCTCAAGTTCATTCTCCCCTGCTATTAGAACTTCTGTGCAGAAATCTGAAAAGTGCTAGTTTGATTATTTAGTTAAAGCTACCTGTGACAGAGTAACAGGAATATAGATAAGGGACTATTTAAATATTTAGTCATCTGAAATAATGTGTCCAAGAAGTGATCATGCCATTTTAAAAATGAACATTCTTTACTTCTCTACACCTTTGATTATTTTGGCAGATATCAGAGGGAATATCATGTATAGCCTGAGGCCTGACTAAAGTCAAACAAGAACTCTTCTGATTATTCCTCTACAAAGAGAGCATGCTATAATTCTAAATTATTTGGGCTGGAGGGGAAAAGCACAAGCTGATGAGGAAGAACAGCAATACTGCAGAAACAAGCTCCAGGGCTCCAGAGAGGAGGCACTTCCACCAAGGCATGGGGCAAAGCATCTGATGACATGATAAGAAAGAAAGAAATATACAACCTTGAGAAACCAATAACAATGTCGTTTCTCTGGAGTGCTTAATAGGAGCATCAAGTGCTTACTAGGTGCCTTATCTGGACCCTGGCAACAATTCTATTCTATCCCACCTTATAGGTCAGGAAACTGAGGCTCTGTCTGCAGAGCCTTTCCCAGCATCATACACTGGCACCTCCCTTCTACTCATTTCAAGACTAAGACATCTGGCCCAGCAAACCCAACACTATCACATGGAAATGGAAATATTCTCTTACCTTCAGAGCCCAGTCACAATCCACCAGTGCCTTCTGGTAATCTCCAAGTTTTATATAAGCCTGTAATAACACAAATAGCTGACATTCACACACAACTCTGCATCAAGCAGTCTTTAGTCAACACAGAAGAAGGGTGGCGAGGAGTAACTGCTGCTCCCTGCATCAGGTACATCCCAGCAGAAAATATTTGGCTAGCTAGAAGTTTGTTACAAGGACTACCTGTAACAAGGGTGAGGGCAGAGCTCAGGAGAACTGGCGAGGGATGTTACAGAGCCTGGGCTGCAGTGAGCAGCCATCACCACAGCTGGAACTGAAGAGGCAGAAAGAAGGAGCAATGTGAAAAATAAACACCTGTGTGAAACGTACTGCCTGACATGAGCCGAGACCTTTACTGGAGCTAAAAGCCCTGGTTTCACTTTCCTCCTTCCTTCTGATCTCATTGGTTGAACCCAAATGGAAACTAGAGGGCTCGGAAGCCAAGGCACCAGTTCACATGGGCCAACCCCCATGTCACAGAGCAGGGCAGAGAAGGACAGGGAGGTTCAAACAGAAAATGTCCTGCACATTAACCATAGTTACAAAGGAAGAGCTAGATTCTGGAGTCTACTTGCTTGTGAATGTTCCAGAAGGACACCAAATAATAAAGGGAATCAAAAAGGCAGATCATAACAAGTGTTGGAAAGGATGTGAAAAAATTGGAACTGCTGGGAAGAATGTAAAATGCTACAGTCACTTTGGAAGAGTCTGGCAGTTCCTCAAATGGTTAACTGCAGAATTACCATATGACTCAGCAATCTCACTTCTAGTTATATTCCAAGAAGACTATAAATGTACATCCACATAAAAACCTCCAAACAAATGCTCACAGCAGAACTATTCGTAACAGTCAAAAAGCACAGAGTCCAAATGTCCATGAACTTATGGATAAAGAAAATATTATATACCTATATACAATGGAAAAATAATTCAGCAACAGAAAGGAGTAAAGAACTGATACGTGCCCCAGTGGCTCAGGAGGCTGAGGCAGGAAGATTCCAAGTTCAAAGCCAGTCTCAGCAAAAGCAAGGAGCTAAGCAACTCAGTGAGACCCTGTCTCTAAATAAAATACAAAATAGGGCTGGGGATGTGGTACAGTGGTCGAGTGCCTCTGAATTTAATCCCGATTACCACCCCTCTGCCCGCTCCCAGAAGAACCGATACATAGTATGATGTGAATGAACCTTGAGCACCATATACTAAGTGAAAGAAGTCAGTCACAAAAGGATAAATACATGATTCCATTTATATGAAATGTCTAGAGTAGGCAAATGTATGGAGATAGAAAGTAGATTAGTGGTTACCTAGGGCTGGGGACCATGGGGAGATTGGGAAGAGTAAAGAGTGACAACTAAAGAGTGTAGAGTTTGGGCTGGGATTGTAGCTCAGCGGTAGAGCGCTTGCCTCGCATGCGTGAGGCCCTGGGTTCGATCCTCAGCACCACATACAAAGCAATAAAATAAAGACATTATGTCCATCTACAGCTAAAAAAAAAAAAAAAATTAAAAAAAAGAGTGTGGAGTTTGCTTTGGAGATGAGAAAATGTTCAAGCCTTGATCTTGATGGCTGCACAACTCTGTGATTATACTAAAAGCCAGTAAGTGTACACTTCAAATGGGTGAATTATATGGTATGAGAATTGCATCTCAGTAATGCTGTTGCCAAAAGTTAATAAGGAAAACATTCTGGACAAATGTCTGGGAACTCTTCTGGAATTTTCTGAAATTGGAGAAAATCCTGACAATCAAGAGTTAACTTAGAACCAGGCACAGTGGCGCACGCCTGTAATCCCAGCACTTAGGGAGGCTGAGACAGGAGAACCACAAGTTCAAAGACAGCCTCAGCAACAGTGAGGAGCTAAGCAATTCAGTGAGACCCTGTCTCTACATAAAACACAAAATAGGGCTGGGGATGAGGCTCAGTGGTCTAGTACCCCTGAATTCAATCCCTGGTACCAAAAAAAAAAAAAAAAAAAGAATCAACTTAGAATTTGAATGAACTTAAACTAAACCAACTTGAGGATTTAGATCAGTTAAATTTTCCAGAACTAGGGGCAAATAAAAAATGAAAGACTGTTTAAAGATAAGCTCAACGACTACTAGAAGCTCCCTACTCATTAATTACTGGACACAGTGAGTGGCCAATAAATTCTTAATGAGGAGCACTACAGAGATTAGAGTTCCCTAAGAAGTAGCAATGATCACCCCAGGTAAGAAAGGAAAACTGAGCAACTGGAAGATAAGTAGATTTTCTAGGGTCCCATCAGTGACCAGTGATAGAGCCAACATAAGTAGGCTTATCCATAATCAAAACTATACCAAGGCACTTCAACATTCTTAACAATAAGACGAGATATTTACATGAACAAGCCAATTACAGGGTCAGTGCTGGAACTCATGGGGAATCTAAGCATTCAGCCAAAGTGAGGAAGGAGCAGGTAACAGTCAGCAAATGAATTTCTGCAGTGTGGCTCTTCCCTGCCACAGAATGAAAGCTGCAATGCTGTTCCTTCATGATCTCAGGCTCTGTACTAACTGAAGAAAACAACTCTGAGCTGCCTGCTCTATGAAACACCATCCTTTCCTCTGGGTCTTAGGTTGCATTTGAAAGCCAGAGGATGTGAGGAAGAACTCAGCATCATTCTAGTCAACTGTAGCCATGACTGTGTGACACTGATTAAGGATACACACAGACCTTGAAAAAGTCTTCCACAGCTTCAGCAATTTCACTACACAGCCTTTTACTTTTTGCCCTTTTTTTCTTAAGGCTTGGATTCAACACCCTATAACTTTTCCATTCTCTTTTGCTTTTCCACATTTTAAGAACTACTTTTGCCAAATGGCAATTAACCTCTAGATTTATCTAAATTACCCCAGCAATCTATCGATCATAACATTAGCTTTAGGAGAAAAACAAAGTGATAAAGGGGTAGTTTTTTTCTTTACAAGCAACAGTCAATTCACAGGGTCCTTATTAAGTGTTTTCTAGCCCTGCATGCAAACAGGGGAGGCATTTTAAAACTAGCCAATGGTTCAAATGATTCCTAACACTAGGCAACACATTTTGAAAGCTTTCTTTTTGGGAAAGCTGGGAGAAATTACTTTCCCAAAGCTTTCCATTGCATTTGCTTATATTTATCCACATTCATTCTTAATGTGATTCTTCAGAACTAATCAAAAAACTGTTTAAAATTGAGTACAGTAAAAATGTAACTAATTTAGATGAATTAGGACAGTCTGAATTAGATATAAGTCTGAATTACATAACATTTCAAAAACAATTCCATTTTATTGCTTTTGAATCACTTCAGAGCAACAAGACTGAACAAACATCAGTAGGTAGATGTTTTTAGGGGCCAAATTGGTTATAAATAAGAAGGAAATGTAATTATTATACTAATTGCTTCCATTTAATGATTCTTCTGAATCATCAACAGAAACTTAATTCCTTAAATGGACTTATTATGCTTCCAGTGTTATGTAACTCAATACGAATTTAGGGAATGTCCATTATAAACAGAGAATTGGGGGGAAAGATATAGCAGTTTTTGCCCTCTAAAGATTTATATTTATAATCTAGTTAAGGCGATAGGGTAATAAAATGTAAACTGTCAAATCGGCCTCAGGCCATCTTATTTATCAGTTCACTTCCTTATAACAAGTTTTCTCCACAAATGGAGGTAGATAAATGACACCTCCACTCTAGTGTGATGTATTCAAACAGCTAAACTAGTGAGGTTATATTGAGCTTGGATTTACTCATCATTAAATCACTGTCGCTCCCTAGACTCTGGCCTCCCAATGTACTGGTTCTTGCTTTGATACTCTTCCTCAACATCCCCCAGCCAGACACTTCATCTTGAGTTACAGAGACTGGAGCTGACAGGGACTCTGCTGCAGACTCTTCCTCTGGTGCATGACATGGCATCAAGTTCACCTCACACAGGTCCTTGCTGACAGGTCCTAACAATCATAATCATGCCCTGAATCTGCCAGTTTTTCAGGCCTGAGCAAGGAGACTTCCACCCCATAAAAACTCAACTACTTTTCAAAGATGAGGTTCCAGGTAACTTTCTTGTTTCAATTGAGAGCTATCAGCCCTGTCCCTTCTTAAGTAGCAGGAAATGAACAGCTGTGATGGTTTTTACCTGGTGTTCCAAGAGACAGAGAATCTCTATGATACAAATCTGATGTGAAAGGGTTTTTAGATACCCCAAATTTCTGAGAAACTGGCTCTAGTTCCATCAGCTACCCAGTTTACTTCAGTCACAGGATCTCAACCTTAAAGAGGGATGGATATGATGAATAACACAATCACAGGGGAGTAGCTTTTAGGAGTTAAGACTACCACCAAAAGAGGAGGCTGGTGGGATTGAGTGATGGCAGAATCACAAGGTCTCACAGGTTATTTCATTCTACTGGTTTTCTCCTTTATGTACGTGAGAAAGTGCCTGATCATCCTCGGGAATGTGCCGGGGAGGACGTACTCTCTGGAGGGAGCTGATGCCATGATGCTGTGCAGCTCCTCCCAGTCCTCCTCCTCCAGTGACCTCCCATCAGCGATTTGCAAGTAGACTGTGGTATTTATACCATGGACACTAGTACACCCCACATACAAATCAAGGACCAGTTGGTAAACATTTACCAGCCCAGCAAGGACACCACCTAGTCTCTTCATCTGTTTTTCAAGTTCAGTGGCAACCATTCCCTGAGAACCCTGAGAAAACCCCTGGGTAAATCCACAGCTCACTGACCTGGGCCCGGTTGGTGTACAGCACTTTCATGTCCTTCAGCTTCTCCAAACCCTGGCTGTAGTACAGGACAGCCGTTTCATAGTCACCTTTGACAAAGGCTTCATTCCCCTCTTCTTTTAGGGCTATGAGAATAACAGTCATACAACTGAGCTCTCACTGTACATTAGGAACTTCTACCAGACTTCATTTCCCTGATTTTTCCAATTCCACTCTGAAGGTCCTAGCTGCCATTGACCCAAAAGGCACTTGACTCTCATTTTTCTCTGCACATATGTCAGGACTGCCTTCTTTCTTTCTTTATTTTTTCTAAGACTTTCAAGTAGCTTCTCAGAGAAAGTGATTGTTTCTGCACCAAGGCTCAGAACCACTCCAATATTGTCACAGAGACCAATGTCTCATAAACAGGGTCCCAGAGTTAGTGTTCTAACAAATATGGAATCATGCAGATCCGCAGCACATACACCACTGGTGGCTTAAGATATTGAAAGCACCTCCTGCCATAGGTCTCTCACCCGCAACACATACGATGTGTGTCTTTCTTTTCCTTTATTTCTCCTTTCTTTTATCACAATTTTGCCTTCTCATTTCACTTTTCTTTCTGACTTCTTTGTCCATATCTCAGGCTAGCTGGTATAGCCTCACTCCCTTCCCTCCCTCCTTTCTAAGCACTTTTTAGAAATCTAACCCCCTGAGCCCATATGCTTTAGGGGGTGGGATGACTGTGGAGGCTAACTAAGGCTGTGTTCTACTCGTTGTGCATGGAAACAGGAACAGAGAACAGACACCCAACGACTTCTGCCTGGTCAGGTCCCACTGTCTGGGACTTTTAACATCCTCAAACATCAGCATACAGACTCTCGCGTGCTCTTTCTAGCACGAATCATCCAGCAATGAAAAGTAAGGACTGATAATTACCATCTGCTAAGACTTTGTTTTCCCTTCTTCTCTTGGCTCGTTCCTTCGCATCTTTTTCCACAGATGCCAAGAAGGCCTCTGATGGCAGAGTAATTTCAAATAGCCAAAAGAAAAACCCAAATACTATAATCAGTTCTTTAACTCAAATGCCGAAGAGAGCTACTTTAGAGTTTTACAGCCACACTTCTCAAGCACGCACACGTAGGCACAGGCACACACACAATTCTGAGGCAACTAAAATGACATTTTCTGAATTTGACATTAAATGGTAATCTGCGTGATGTATTATTATACATGATGGCTATGACTATGCTTCAAATTTGAATTATGTCTTTTACAAGATTTTTTTTTTTGAAGAGAGACTTTGTGGGGGGGGGTTCCATTTAGTATAATGAGCTGTGGAGCTGAGCAAGAGAGAAAATATCTGGATTCCCTAAGAGTAAATTGGAGGATGCATAATAACTGAAGTTAGTTTACAGAAGATTGGCCAGGAGAAAATACAGAAAAGCCTCTGAGCACTTTTCCTCTGACCAGCAGTACCAGAATGCTGTCATCAGTGGATTTTGTTCATGGGTTGTTTGTAAGCCTAGAAACTATAATTTAAGGGTCTGAAAGTTATAATCAATTAAAAAATGATCCTAAATACATAATACACATTGAGAAAAGAGATGCTGTCCTTACCTGGGCTTAATTCATCTGCATTCTGCAAGACACAGGTTTTCATAAAAACAAAGAAACAAATTTCAAAAACCATTCTCTGATTTATATGTATACAAAGAAGGCAAATCAATTACAAATAAGGAGACAAGTCGTTTCCTTTAACCACTAACATGGAAGGGTCCAAAATTTAGGGAGCTTGCTTTAAATTAGGAGGTCTGGCTGTGCGTACAATTGTTATGGGGTTGAGTCTGCAAAAGCAAGACTGTCCAGGTTAAGGGACTCTATCTGTGGCTGCATGAGTTGGAAATATGAATTAGTACAATTTATTACCTTAACAGTACAGCTTAAATATGGCACACATGCTCAGGGGGTAGAGGCCAAATTCTCATTACAAGAAACCCAAAGGTTGTTTATAGATGACTCAGAAAAACCAAGGGAGAAAAAAAATCAGAGTTTATACTTCCTTGTGGAAAATGAATCTGGTGAATCTAAGAAACAAGAGACTATTTCAGCATCACCAGACAGCTTAAAATTAAACAACTGCCTCAGTGCAGGTCTTCCTGCTGTACCTACTTAGATACATCTGCAATAGAAAAAGAAACCTCTGCAGGAGCTTGTGGAGGACTGATCGTGGTCTTGCTCAAGGTGGTCCTGCACCCGTCCTCCTCTTGGTGTCCCTCCATGAGCAGTAGTCTCTTCTCTGTCTCGAGGACAGCTTTCTGTTGAACAACTGGGTCATCAGAATTCATCTCCTGAATTAAAGTGGCTAGAGGAGAAATCAGATGTGAATCAATCAAATGAGGTCTTCAAAAGGGAAGATTTCATTCATCAGAAGGACAATGTATAAAATTAATGGGGGAGAACTTAAAGAAGGAAAATAAGGCAATAGAAAGCAAAATAAAGCAATTAGAACCAATATGAAACAATTAAGAACAGGGTTTGTTTTGCCTGGAAAAAGCTACAAAAGAATTGAACTCTGGGCTTCAAGAAACAGAGTTTTAAGCTGTTAATCAATTCAACAATAATTTTTGGAGAGCTTGTTCAGAGTTAGATATTATGCTGAATGCCGCAGATAACAATGATGAATAAAAATATCCTGTTTTAAAAGAGCTTATGATTTTGTGTGGGAGACAAACATGTAAGGTACAGGCAGCTTTGAGATCGCAAAATAATATCCCTTAACTCCTCGTCTTCATTGTACTGCCTCCTGAGCTTGGATGCCAAGGCGCATCACCCGGCAGCCATCCTGCCCTCCCACCTCACTTAACACATGAAGTCCCAACTCTAGATGAATCCAAGGATCCACTTTTCTCAGCCTTTACTAGGGATGCTGAGTACTTATAGAGAAAGAAAGATGCCTGAGAGAACTGGTCCCAACTCAACTGGACCTTCAGTGATGCCCATCAATCCTACTATGCTATTCTGGGCAAAGCATTCTACTATTCCCCAAGGACTTGCAAGTTTTCTGCAATCAAAACCTGACCAAACAGATCCAAACAGAGGACCTTATTTATTTATTCAGAGAGGAAAGGGCTGACATCAGAAAGAAACTCTTTCAACTGCCTGTCATCAAAACTATAAAACTGCAGACATCTACATCCACCCATCCTTCCTACCACAAAGAAAAGGTGTCCCTCCTCCTGTGTGAGGTTTATTACCCATCTTGTGTTCAGGATCCCATCATCCTGATCTCATCCCCTCCTGTTTAACATAAACAGAAACCCTGCATCACCAATTAATTATCGCATCTCAGCAACATTTCCAACCCAGTCAATTAGCGTCCCCCAAAGATGTTCACACATTTTATTTTTAAAAAAATTTTTTTTAGTTGTAGATGGACACAAATATCTTTATTATATTTATTTATTTTTATGTGGTGCTGAGGATCAAACCCAGTGCCTCCCGCATGCAAGGCAAGCGCTCTACCACTGAGCCACAACCCCGGCCCTGTTTACACACTTTAAATCTTTCCTCATACCCAGTCTCCTCTGTTCACGACTAGATTCCTTAAAGGTATTTTCCTGTTACCATTTCTTCATTTCCCACTGACTCTCCAAAGAAACTTGCTTCAAATTTTAGCTGTAAAATACTTCAAATATGCATAAAATAAGGTACTTTTTTTCCATACCATCTATCAGTTAATATATCCTTTCTTCAGTATGTTTTAGTTCCTAATATTTGGACGATTGAGTTTTTGCTGTAAAACACACCATCCCGAAATTTACTGACTGAAAAACACTGGTTTTATTTAGTTTGCAATTCTCTGGGTCAGTCATTTGAATTGGACCCAGCTGTTAGTTCTTCCAGTTTCAGCTGGGCTCCTATCAGCTATCAGTCATCGAAGCAGCTCTGCTTGGGAAAGCTGGCTGGCTTTGGCTGGAGTAATAGGAGCATTTAGGGAAAGTGCATCATCCCAGCAGGGGCACCCAAGAGTTTCACGAAAGCAAGCCCCAATATTTGTGCTTTCTGGGCTTCTGCTTGTGTCATGTTTGTAAACATCACTTTGGCTAAACAAGTCACATGGCCAAGCCAGAACTCCACCCTTCATGGGAAGAAAGAAATTCGTGACCATTTTCCCAATCTACCAGAGTATCTGGTATATGTGTGTGTTTAAACTTTTTAATAAACAACTTTATAAAATGTGCATTCTTCTGCTACCTACTTTATCTCTTAATATGCTTTGGAGATTGTTCTTGGTGCATATGGCTCCAGGTGATTCACTTTAATCATTGTATGTACCATACTTGATCCACTCTTGTTAATGAATATCCAGATTATTTTTTGCTACAGTGAATAAATACAGCATACCTGTATGTATGTATTACCTTGTGCACATGTTATATCTTAAGATACAGCTTCACCAATTTTTACTCCTATAGCAATGTACAAGAAAGTATTCCCATTCCTCCATATTTTTGTCAAAGCTTGTTATCGTCAAACATTCACATTGGAGTTGCCACTCCAGTGGACGGGAAAGGTATCTCATTAATTTATATTTATATTTGGCTGAATATGACTAGGATTAATATGACTAGGATTATTGATTTGCAGCCCATTTGGGCAGCCTCTTCTGTGAAGTATCTGTTCCTATCCTTAGCCAATTTTCTACTGGCCATTTGTCCCTTTTGTATGACTTTATACTATTTCTTGATATATTCTAAACTGATATATATATATGGATTTGTAAACATTTTCTCCTTTGGTATGAACTGCCTTTTCATTTGTTTTTATGAAACATTTGTCAAAGAGATTTTCCTTTTAATCTTAATACATTAAATACACCAATCTTTTCTTTTATGATTAATGCCTTTTGTGCTATTAAGGTTACAAATGTGGTCTCTTCTTTTTAAAGGCTTATTTTTCTCATTAATGCTTCTGAGTCACCTGGAGTTGATTTCTGTGTAGGGTGGGCGCACCCTCTGTGGAGGGTCCTGTTCTCCCCACCGCTGTGCCTTGTCCTTGTCAGCCTGGTGTCCATCTGCTCTAGGCTCTTGACTCCATTCCACTGGACTCCTTGTTTTTCTAACACCTAAACCTCCATGCAATAATTACCATAGCTTTATAATAATCTTGAACTGTAGGTAGGAGAGTTCTCCTTCCTTTTTTTCCTACAGAATTTTCTTGATTTTTCTTGATCCTTTATTCTTCCATAGGAACTGTGGAACCACCTTGTTGAATTTTAGCACAAACCACTTTGGGGATGTTGATCTCAATTGTATTGACTGTATGAAATAATTTGAGGAGAACTTTTGATATCTTTACCAAATGAATCTTCCCATTCATGATAAAAATGTCTCCATTTTTGACAAAACAAAAAGCTAGTTCTTTGAAAAACTAAATAAAATTGACAAACTCTTAGCCACCCTAACAAAAAGAAGGAGAGAGAAAACCCAAATTACTGAAATTCGTGATGAAAAAGGAAATATCATGACAGTCTCTATTGAAATACAGAGGATAATTAGAAACTATTTTGAAAATTTTACTCCAGTAAAATAGAAAACCCTAAAGATACCAACCAATTCTAAGAGGTATATGACCTACCCAAACTGAACCAGGAGGACATTCATGACTTGAACAGATCAATTTCAAAAATGGAAATAGAAGATGCCATCAAAAGCCTACCAGCTAAGAAAAGCCCAGGACCAGACGGATTTTCAGCTGAGTTCTACAAGATCTACAAAGAAGAACTAACCCCAATATTCCTCAAATTATTCCATGAAATAGAAAAGGAGGGAACTCTTCTAAACTCATTCTCTGAGGCTAGTATCACCCTGATTACCAAAACCAGAGAGAGAAACATCAAAGAAAGAAAATTTCAGACCAATATCCCTGATGAATATAGATGCAAAAATTCTCAATAAAATTTTGGTAAATTGCATACAAAAACCTACTTAAAAAATAGTGCACCACAATCATGTGGGGTTTCTTCCAGGGATGCAAGGTTGGTTCAACATACGTAAATCAATTAACGTAATCCATCACATCAATGGACTTAAAGATATGATTCATATGATTTTATCAACTGATGCAGAGAAAGTATTTGACAAAATACAGCACTCTTTCATGTTTAAAACATTAGAAAAACTAGGGATAGTAGGAACATACCTCAACATTGTAAAAGCAATCTATGTTAAACCTAAGGCCAACATCATCCTAAATGGAGAAAAATTGGAAGCATTCTCTCTAAAAACTGGACAAGACAGGGATGCCCTCTTTCACCACTTTATTCAACATAGTCCTTGAAACTCTAGCCAAAGCAATTAGATAGATGAAAGAAATTAAAGGAATATGAATAGGAAAAGAAGAACTCAAGTTATCATTATTTGTCAATGACATGATACTATACTTAAAGGATCCAAAAATTCCACCAGAAAACTTCTAGAATTAATAAATGAATTCAGCAAAGTAGAAGGATATAAAATCAACACCCATAAATCAGTGATGAATCCTCTAAAAGAGAAATCAGGAAAACTACCCCATTCACAATAGCCTCAAAAAAAAACCTTGGGAATCAATCTAACAAGCGAGGTGAAAGACCTCTACAGTGAAAACTACAGGACACTAAAGAAAGAAATTGAAGATGACCTTAGAAGATGGATTAGAATATGATTCTTCTCTTAGGCAGAATCAATATCATCAAAATGGCCATACTACCCAAAGTGCTATACAGATTCGAGGCAATCCCAATTAAAATCCCAATGTCATTGCTTATAGAAATAGAAAAGCAATCATGAAATTCATTTGGAAAAATAAAAGACCCAGAATAGCTAAGCAATCCTTAGTAAGAAGAGTGAAGCAGGAAGCATTACAATACCAGACCTTAAACTATACAACAAAGCTACAGTAATAAAAACGGCATGGTATTGGCACCAAAATAGACATATAGACCAATGGTATAGAATAGAAGACACAGAGACAAACCCATATAAATACAGTTATCTCATACTAGACAAAGGTGCCAAAAACATACACTGGAGTAAAAATAGCCTCTTCAACAAATGATGCTCGGAAAACTGGAAACCCATATGCAGCAAAATGAAACTAAACCCCTTTCTCTCACCGTGTACAAAAATCAACTCAAAGTCGATCAAGGACCTAGGAATTAGACCAGAGACACTGCGCCTAATAAAGGAAAAAGTAAGCCCAAACCTTTATCACATCGAATTAGGTCCCAACTTCTTTAACAAGACTTCTAAAGCGCAAGAAATAAAAGCAAGAATCAATAAATGGGATGGACTTAAACTAAAAAGCTTCTTCTCAGCAAAAGAAA